>CAJVPQ010000015.1:0-52921 GCA_910591825.1 Funneliformis caledonium
AGCATTTTTTTAATCATTATTTACTCAAAATCAATTTCTTATCCCGTAAGGTGATTTTAATAGCTTAGCCCCCATATAAAGATAATATTCACCAAGCTATTTATAACAAGTTGACTATCATTTTTAAGTTTTTTGAAAGAGGTTCTAATAACTTGATTTTAAGAAGGAATAAATATTCACCATGAGATTTATCCTAATGCTTTGATAAGATTGTGATAGACTGTTAAGAATCCTTTTTGAAACGGAACTTCATCTTAAAATTTTTATGCTTTATCACAAATATCATAGAAAATTTCTAAAACCTATTTAAGTTTGGTATTATTGAAGTTTTTTGCCTGCTATAAGTTTTTCATTTTCTTCTTGAAACTTTTGAATCTCTTATGCAACATTTCTTTTTCTTCTGCGATTTGCGGCTAAATGTAATCCATTATGTTATACTACAAATACTGTGATGATTACAAGCAAGTTTTCTGCAAGTTTTTTAGCTTTATTACTTTTAGCACTAATATCTGTACTAAGTATCACGAGCTGAGTACTATTCTTCTTAAAGAATCATTCCATAAGCTTAGATCTGAAACAGCACAATTGATCCTAATAGAAAAGTAAAATAAAAAAATTAAATAAATAAATCAAAGCAAATAAATAATTAATTAAACTCAAACCTTTTGGTTAACCACCACTTTTTTAATTCCTCTTGCATATATTCATTCCAGAAGGATAACAAACTGAGCCAATATTATTTTGGGTAGTGCTATCTGAGAGTTGCAATCTGTCATTTAAGATCACCTCATTGATGCTCTGAATTGATTCTGGCGTAGCAGATCTTGGCCTTTTACGTGAATTGTGTCTGGTTGTCTTCAAATATTCCTTGTATGTCTGAAATTAAATAGAGTTGTTTTTCACCAGGTATCCTGACAATTGAAATTCTTCTAGAGTCTGCCCATCTTCGCAATTTTTCAGTTGAGACGTCATACATCTCTTTGATTTTATTTGCACTTTGGTAAGTAATCTTGTTTTGATCCAGGGTCATTAAAAATGTGATTTTTGTTCAGAAATATGAGGTTGCTGGCAGAACTGTGTTGCTTAAAACTATCTTTTCTTATATTTGATTTTAAAATGTGAGGCTTTTTACAAAACCGTATTAATAATTAGTAAGCTCAGTGATACGAAAAATGTGGTTTATTCCAGATGTTCGAAATGCTATCAACGGTATAGGTTTAAAACTGGTTGATTAATATACTACTTATATAATCTTGTAATAATCTTGTAATTTATCCATTTAGGAATGATCGGCTCTCTAGAAAAATAGTCTATAAAATTAAAACACCAATTTATGAATGGGTCTTTTAAGCATAAAAAATGGGTGATTTATTCTCTTCCTCTACAGGTAAATTACAATATCCATTTATAATTAAATAATAATCTGATATGCTAAATAAACATTAATGTTTTCAAGAGGAATACGATTTGTTCGCTGATGTAAATGTAAAGACAGATATTCGTCGCTCAAATACGCAACACCAGCGGGTCTCGTCCGTTCCGAATTCTCCTGAACAGACTATTTATAAGTGGCAAGTTCATAACAAGCGCATGGGTTAGTGTGATTTATAATAAGGAAGCTTTCAAAGAATTATTAAAGAATTCTTTCAACTGGATAAAAATGAATAACATGCTACATTCTTTTCTTCTTATTTTTATATTCTGACAGTAAATTCGATTGCTGGTAATCTCTCCGAAATTCCATTAAAATCCAATGACGTTTCACCATCGATTTCAACAGCTACTACAACACAAACTTCGGCATTTGGTTTTATTTCCAAACCTGGTAAGCAAATTAAAAAATAAATTTGTCCATAAGTTTTTTTTTTTTTTGTAAAATCGAACTCGCGATATGATTTGCAATAGAATCCCATCATTCCTAAATCTCCTTAATGCAAAGCAAGCAAAAAATCGCCACGGGCGACTGAAAGAGTTTCAAGTTCCCCATTCGAAAATTCCATTCTATTC
Organism: Funneliformis caledonium; assembly: GCA_910591825.1. Taxonomy (NCBI): domain Eukaryota; kingdom Fungi; phylum Glomeromycota; class Glomeromycetes; order Glomerales; family Glomeraceae; genus Funneliformis; species Funneliformis caledonium. The sequence goes on from CAJVPQ010000015.1 coordinate 2,008, forward strand.
GAAAAATCACGCTCAAATTTAAATGAGTCTACTGTTTTTCAATTATCTTCGGAAGGTTAGTATAATAATTTTTAACTCAAACAAAGTCATTACATTTATATAACATCAGAATTTTTTTTTTAAAAAAAAAAACAAAACAAAACTATAGATATGTTATCCTTTTCTGTACCAAATAATGGACAGCAAGAGCCAGCATTCCAAGCTCAAAATCTTTCGAATTCCTTGAATCCTATGAAATCGCGTCGAATCTCTTCCAAAACCAATAAAGTCTCCCTTGAAGAGCTTGATATTAATATGGAATCGAAAACCAATATAAAGGTTGAAACAAATAATAATATGGGAAACACGGAATTAGAATTATCCAGGATGGAAGAAGAATTGCAGCAAATTCTCAATATACAATCAAACGTTTTCCAAAGGAAAAACTTGATTTATGAACAATTGGCTGAGGTATGGATATTTTGTTAAAAATTTTTTTTTTTTTACCAGGTCTAACCATTTTTAATTTATAGAACTTTGAAAGAGTTGAATCACTTGAAATAAATCAAACAAATGCGTTATCCAGCGAGGACTATGCTAAAGCAGATAAATTGACACATGAGATACAAGAAATTCATCATAAAATTAATAATTTGCGTGGTGTATTACCTGGATTGGATCAAACATTAAATGAATTGAGAGAAAAACAAGTTGATTATTTAAAAAGTAAGGCAGATATTCGTAGAATTTTAGAAAAAGAACTGAAAAAAAAGAAGGTGATAATTTGAACTTTTCATGATGGTTTTCTACTTTTGATTCTCATTAATTTAAATTTATTGGATTATTAGAATGAACACATTGAAGCTTGTAAATTATATGACGTCGATATCGAAAAATTACGTAATGTGGAAACTAAGAAAATAATTTCTGTAAGGGAAGAAATTGAGAAAGCAAAAAGGTTTGACGCCTTTATCTTTATAAATATAATTAAACCTATTATCAAGTTCTAAAGTGTGAATCTCATATTATACAGCGAAATTGTTTTTGATGAGGATCTTTGGAGTAAATCGGAGGCTGAACTGAATGAGAGGATCGAAGACCATTGTCGGGATGAAAAATCTGAACGTGAAACCCTCTCTAAAAAGCGAGAAGACATACGCGTACGCTTTAATTTAAGTTTGTACTTTATGTGTTTTCTTGGATATGATATAAATAAAAATTTATCTTTGTTCAGGCGGAAATAAAAGAACTAATGCTACGTATCGAAAGATTACGTGCTGATGAAAATGGTTATAGCAAGCAAATTAGCGATATAGATCTCAAAATAGGAAGTATCGCAAGTGAATATAGTTCCGAGAGGGAAGGTTTGTTGAGGGAGAAAAATGAGTTGGATAATAGAAAACGAGAACTTGAGATTAAATCTGTTAGTGTTTCAAGAATTTCAAATAAATGCTTTGAACAATTGTATATCACCTTATTCAATTTTTATTATTTTATAAAAAGGGGCACGTAGAAGAAATGGATAATCAATTGCATAATAGGCTTGATAATTATCAAAAACAACGCGAATTATCACAAGAAGAATTAACTTTGTTAGAAAAACGTATCGGAGAGATGGGAACTATGTCGAAGATTCATCGTGAAGAAGCCATTGAAATCGAAAAGTTGATAGAACATCTAAGGAGTCGTGCCCAAAGAAATCTGGATTGCGAAAAGGAGATTTCGGAGTATATAAAAATTACTCGTTTTATCGATATATTTAAGTTTTGTCAAATTAGATACTAAAAAAAATATATTTGTAGGATTCGAGCGCAAATGGAAAAATACGACGTTGAAGTTAGGAGGTTAACTTCTAAGGTAATGCACGATAAACAAACTTATTCGAATGTTCAGCAAGATATATCAACTATAGATACACAAATACCTGCATTGGAAGAACAAAAGATATTAGCAGCCGTTGGTACGTTTTAATATATGTTTCTATCTCACCATACTTCATGATTATTCAATTTATCTGTATATTTAAATATGTATTTAGGACGAGATTTCAAATCAGCAGCTCGTTTTGCTACTCGAATAAAAGATCTTCAATCAACTCGTGACGAACGCACTAAATTTTTGAAAACAAAATGCTCAAGTTTGGAGCAGGATCAGGAAGATTTAAAGGTGGCAAGAAAAAAATTGGAAGAATATCATTCAAAATTGATTGAAGTTGAGAAAAATACTGGTATAAACGTGATTAGTTTTATTTATATGGCATTTATCTTTTTTTTTTTGATTTTGAGGTATGATTAATACATAGTTTCATACTCGTAGGGTCAGACATGTTTGAGGAGTTAAACGAGTCACTCTTACAACATCGATCAAGATATGATGTGTACGTATTGGTTTACGTTTTTAGGTTCAGCTTTTATAATTTCATATTAACACTTTAATTTGTAGAGTCAGTCAGCGAAACTTTCCAATTTTAGTAAGTTTATTACGTAATGAAATAAAAGGATTGGAATGTTGCATCAATCAAATTAAAGCAAGATATGGACTTTCGAATTCAAAAATCCAATCAAATCAATTGGAAAATTTTCAAGAAGTTATTGTGAAAAGTAAAGGTAAATATTTGTTTTTTTTTTTTATTGATTTTATATATATTTAATTTAATGATATATTTATCATATAACAAGTAGATTTCAACGAATCAACCAATTTAATCGGTAATGATTCAACCCGACTTGAGGAACTAGAAGCAAAATTACAAGAGGCCGCAAGTCGCGAGGATTATGTTCTTGCAGGTAGAAATTAAACTATTGCTGTTCCTTTTTTTTTTTTTTATTTTTTAATAATTGATTAATTATAACCATTCTTTTTTTTTTTTTCCTCAAAAACATTATTTATAGAACAATTACAAAATGAGATTAACAGTTTGACCTCAGACAATCAATGAAGTGATATATATATTATGCAGTAAAACAATATTTAATAGTGGAATATTTTCTTAATAAATATATATTTAATATTCAAGGGTCAAGTTTTATTTATAACCCGGGTTTTTAAATCATAAAATCATTATTGTTCATATTTATTCCTCATATTGATCACATCCTGATAAAGATCCATATCCATGAAATCGACATTACGAAAAATACGCGCTTCCAATAAAGGATAGTTTGTCCTCTGTATATCAGCATTGATAATATCTTGAATTTTTTGCGGAAGTTGATAAAATTTCGAGACAGAATCATTCTAATTTAAAAATAATTAAATATTAAAGTACTAAGAATAGGTATTATTTAATTAACACTCACATCATTTATCAACAGACCAAGGAATTCAGCAATTTTGCATTCTTTATATGGTTCATCTTCGACAAGCTTTGTATCAACAATTAAAAAGCAATTTTTTATTTTGAATTTTTCGTGTAAATGTCCTTCGCGCTGTTTCTCTTTATTGCTTGTATATTTAATATTTTGTTCAATTACGGCTATATTCTTGGTCGTGTTATGATAAATTAATCTAAAATTAAATAAGGGTGTAAAGGTTCGCGTGGAAACGCGTTTTTTTTTTTTTTTTTTTTTTTTGTGGTGGAAAAAAAAACTTACTTCCCAGCAATTCGAAGATATTCACCAAACCAATTTTTCGTGTTATTTTCAATTTCATCCAACAAAATTATTTTACCGGGGGGATAACTGGGATAAGCCATTATTTGAAATTGAAATTTTTAGAGGGAAACTGCAAAATCGTATTCATATTGAACAAACACAATTAAATTATCCAATGAGAAATATATCATCATTCGATCTAAAAAGTTTATTGATTCTGATGCATTTTGATAAATATATGTTTTTAATTTCGATATCTAACGCTTCAATTGCTTACACAAGGGAGAAATTTCTTGGCATTTAAAAGTTCGAAACTTCTCAAGGTAGGCAACAGGTAATATTTAGAAAATCTATAATTTTTTCTTTAAAAAAAAAAAAAATCTCGAATGTAATATATTATATTAACATTGATCCATTAATGAAGGTTACATGCAACTTTAATACTTTAATTAAAAAGTAAACGCGAAACGTACGCGACATTTTTTTGTATGATTTTTTTTTTGGTTATCTGATTCAAATTATAGCGGGTAAAATCGGTAAGTAATTAATTCGGTTTCACAATATGGGTCAAAAAAAACAAAGTTGCATTGACCAACAATCATCCATCTAAAAATTACCCGTCAAAAAAAAGTTCACCTGTGTCCCACTTTTTTTTTGAATCAATCTTTACTTATTGTCCTTATCAATTACCAAATAAATACAAGCATTTTATTTCATTTCATTTCATTTTTTTTAACATTTAGGCAAATCATTCTACAATCACTAAATCGGAACGTTAAAAAAGATTTCACATGATTAAAAATGAACGTTATATAATTGACTATTAAGGTACCTAAATTTGTTTAGTTGATCATTTGAATGATAAAATCAAAATAAGAATATAGGGCCAAGGGAAAAAACGTTCGGTGTAGGAAAGGTTTTATGGAATTGTTATTCCGAATAAAGTAACAAAATGATTGCTTGTGCAACCTATAGGTTAAGTTGGAAAAAATTGTTATATGTTACCGGCATATTTTTGATGATCTACTATAAATTTTATTGCATATTATTTTTTTTTTTTTTTCGTCTCTATTCCAACTGAAATTTTTTTTCCTTGTACTTGAAAAATAAAGCTAACCATGGGGGAGAAAGCTACGGGGGTAAGCTAATAAATTTTCTATGCATATCAAACCCAAAGTTATTATAAACAAAATCTTGAGTCATAGATGAATGAACTGAAATATAATATATGTATATATGATATTTTATTTTCTGTACTTTTTAGGATTTAGATTCCAGAATAAAATCTATCAATGAAAAAATTAAAAAGGAGGAACAAATGCGGCTAGCTGCCGTACGGGTAAAATCCTCTACTCAAAACTCTATGGTTCAGGCTCAGGCTGAACAGAATATAGTAGATGCATCTAGACATATTGTTTATTTAACAAAAGAGTTAGAAAAGTTACACGTGAAACAGAGACACGGCTCAAAGTATCTTAATCAACAACAACAACAGCCAGGTCATTCGGGTCAACCGGGTCAATATGGTGGTGGTGGATTTCAATCACCATCACAAACGTCGCAATTTACCTACCCAACATATCCACCTACTGGTGGTTTTAATAATAACCAACCACAACCACGCTCCGTATCCTTGAATCCACAGATTACTCGTGAAGATCCAGAATCAATACCTGCTGTGGGCCGCAAGACCGCATTGTCCAATTTGGGTGGGATTTCGTGGCGAATTCTCTTCTTTTTTTTTGCGCCAATGAATTGAATTGTTTGCATCGCCACTAAAATTATAATTGCGAACCATTCGACTGATCAAGTGTGTTCGCCGGATACTTTCTACTATCAACAGACCTCATCAAATCGGATACGCCCATTACGAATTTGAAGGTATCTCTGAAACTTCATGAACTCGAGTTTAAACTCGGTGTCGAACAGAAACTTAAAGAAGGCTCGGAAAAGATGATGGAAGCCGTAACTTTATCAAATCCAAAAGACAGGAAAAGCATTCAAGAAGTGACGGTCAAAACGGTGGAAAGTCAAGAGAAACTTTCAATATTAAAGAGATCTTTACAAAAATATAAACAATTATATATTGGTGAAGATGATGATGATGAAGACGGTGAGTTTTTTTTTTTAAAAAAAAAAAAGAATGGTTATTGATTTAAAAAGCTTATGCCATTCGTTACCTTGATAAAATGCTGGCAGATGGCAGAAATATATGATTTTGTTAATTTGATATAAAACCGACTCTTTAACTGAAAGAATGACAACTCGGAATTTCTTATAGAATTCTATTCTTATTAATCAAATTACACTTTTACTCCAATTTTTAATTTATACAAATTTTAATCTGTCAATACTTTAATTAAAACACATTATTAATTGAAATGTAGAGGACGAAACCGAAAGGACAATTAGGTCCAAACCTGGATTGCGACGTCCTATTACAGGAAAGTTGGATATTCGTATCCTACAAGCTCGAAATGTCCCTCATTCACCCTTGCGTACACAAGGCAAGCCTCCGGACACCACCGTAATGATCAATATTGATGGTACATCGAAAGCCAAAACACGTGCTGCACGCACTGATAAATGGAATGAAGATTTCGAATTTCATATAGAAAAGGCAAGTGAAGTTGAAATAACGTTATATGATAAGACTTCGGAACAACACCAAGTACCTATTGGTCTATTATGGATCAAAATCTCGGATATCGCAGAAGAGCTTAGAAAGAAAAGAATTGAAGCTGAAAGTGGTCCCGGATGGGTCACGGCTTCGAATGCTCAATTTGAAATGCAGAATTCTCCAACGACTAATATGAATAATGCGTATGGAGATGCTTATAGCGTTCCATATTCTGAGGCTCAATCTCAACAAGGAATTGGGACGACGGTTTTGCATGACGGCATTGAAGCTTGGTTTGAAGTTGAACCAGCTGGTCAAATACTTCTCAAATTAAACTTTGGTAAATTTACTCCCTTATTATATATTTGAGAATAAACTAATTATATTAACTCATTATTAATTATAATGAATGAATCAGTTAAGGAGAATGCTCGTAAGAGACCCGCAGAACTTGGTAGACAAGGTGCCTTTCGTAAGAAAAAGGGCGAAATACATGAACAAAATGGACATAAATTTATTCAGCAGATATTTTATCAGGTTATGAAATGTGCCTATTGCGAAGAATTATTCGTTAATGAAGGTTATCAATGTGAAGGTGTGCATATATGTCAAATCTTTTTTTTTTTTAATAAATATTTAAACTGACTGAAAATTTAAATACCCTTTTAGATTGTAAATTAACATGTCATAAGAGATGTTACTTAAAATTTGTTACAAAATGTATATCCAAATCTAATGCTGAATTGGTAAGTAACCTTTTTATGTTTATCTTTTGGTGAATTTTTAAATATGTAAGATATTTAAAAAAAAATTTCCCCTCATTAGGATTCTGATTATAAACAACTCAATCACCGTATTCCGCATCGCTTTGAAGTTATAACTAACATTACAGCTAATTGGTGCTGTCATTGTGGTTATCTGCTTCCATTTGGAAAGAAGGGAGCCAAAAGATGTTCTGGTGCGTATGAATACGATCCGTATATAATAGTTTTACGATTCATAATTTTTTATTGTTAATTTTTATTATAACTATTTTTAAAATATTTAATTAATACAGAATGTAACATTACTTGCCACGCCAAATGTACTCATCTTGTTCCCGATTTCTGTGGAATGACTATGAAGCGTGCTAGTGAAATGATCGATCAAATTCAAAATGCTACAAGGATTAAATTAGTCCACGCTGATAGTTTTCCACCCATTACCAATGAAAAAAGTCCTCAGAAATCACCAATTCAGCCATTGCCTCCATCACCGCAAACATTTGTTCAGCCGACATATCCTCCACCACAACCACAACCATACCTTCCTCGAGTTTCGGAGAATAATTATAGTCAACCTCCTGTACAGCAGCAACCTCAGTATAATCAACCAGCTCATATGCCGGTGACACCTTCACCGGTTATTTCAAAATCTCCTCCACAAGTATCCAACGTTCCTCCACAACCCGTTCCTGTTCAGCTTCCAGTAGTAATATCACCCTTCTTTCCTTTTATTTTTTTATAAAAAAAAAAAAATTGATTTGTCTAAATGTGTTTCCATTTTATTACTCGAAATAGACCCTGCCTTCACCAATTCCTCCGAGTAATCAGAGCGAATCCATAATTCAAAAGAATCGTAAAGTTGGTTTAGATGATTTCAATTTCCTTGCTGTTTTGGGCAAAGGAAATTTCGGAAAGGTTTGTTGATGTATATTTCATAAGTTAATGAATAAACTTTTGTTAACGTTAATTTCGTTATAGGTTATGCTTGCTGAGGAAAAATATACAAAACAACTTTATGCTATCAAGGTGCTTAAAAAAGAGTTCATTATTGAAAATGACGAAGTAGAAAGGTACATTATTTCAACAACATTATTTCAACATCTAATCATATTAAATGACATACATCAAAATGGTTCTAACAATTGATATTTTATTATCAATTTAAGCACGAGGTCTGAAAAGCGTGTGTTTCAAGCCGCCAACCAAGAACGTCACCCATTCTTGCTTGGTTTACACTCGTGCTTTCAAACAGAAACTCGTATTTACTTTGTTATGGAATATGTCAGTGGTGGTGACTTGATGTTGCATATCCAAAGAGAACAATTTACTTATCGACGAGCACAGTAAGTTTTTTCTTTTTTTTTTGAAACATAGCTTCATCACGACGGGGTGTTACAATTTCATCTAAATTTCTATCAAGGTTTTACGCTGCTGAGGTCTTATTAGCTTTGGAATATTTGCATAAAGTTGGTATTATATACAGAGATCTCAAGCTTGATAACATACTGTTAACATTGGATGGACACATTAAGATTGCTGATTATGGTCTTTGTAAAGAGGAAATGTGGTGGGGTCATACTACCAACACATTCTGTGGAACACCGGAATTTATGGCACCTGAGGTATATTGGAAATTTTTAATAGAATTTTTTTAACAATTAAACTTTAATTCAATATTATTTATATTAGATTCTTTTAGAACAACGATATGGTCGTGCAGTTGATTGGTGGGCTTTTGGTGTTTTAATTTATGAAATGCTCCTCGGACAATCACCATTTCGCGGTGATGACGAAGACGAAATATTTGATGCTATTTTGGAGGATGAAATTCTCTATCCCATTAATATGTCAAGAGATTCTGTATCAATATTGCAGAAAGTAAGTTGTGAATTGTACCGTTACAACATGATGTTTTTATGATAATTAAACCTAATGGCTTGTCAAATCCTATTTTTTAGTTGCTTACTCGCGATCCTGAAAAACGTCTTGGATCAGGACGTGGAGATGCTGAAGACATAAAGCGACACCCCTTCTTTAAAGGAGTGAATTGGGATGATATGCTTGCGAAGAAAGTCCCACCGCCTTTCTATCCTTCAATTGTAAGTAAATTTAATATGATTCTTTTTCCAATTATATTTTATCAACATTATTCCTTATACGCAATTTCTTTTTACGAAATGTTTAGTCATCACCAACAGATACATCGAATTTCGATGATGAATTTACACGTGAAGTGCCCGTCCTTACACCTGTTCACAGTCATCTAAATTCTGAAGCACAGGAAGAGTTTAAAGGATTTTCATATGTTTCAGAGTGGGTGGTTAATGGTTAAAGATATAAATAATTTAAAGAAGCTCTCGAGATTCATTTATTTTTTTTTTTTTTAAAAGAAAAAATTTATTTATTTATTTATTTTTACAGTTGTGAGATGGTTCCTTTTTATTTTTTTTATAAACTTCATTTATTTTTTATCATGTATTTTTCAAAAGAGAATTTTTTTTTTATTTTGTATTGTTATCTAATAGTTACGTACATAGTTTTATGTACAGCTGTATTTATTATATATTATCAAATCATTTAAATCATTTAAAGGATCTAATAATTTTTTTAACATATATAAATCTAACATAAATTAGTTGATTTATTTATTAGATGGGATTTATCTAATGATGACCTTCAAGTTAATAGCGAATAAAATTTATATCACGTGATTGACGAACGATTATTTATAGCCGTATTTCTAAAATGCGTTTATAATTTCATTTATTAAAAAATTTTATAGATAGATTTAAAAAGAAATTGGTTATTATAAAGATTCAATATTAAATCATCGTTATTTTCTAATTGGTTTATTTTAATGTTTTTTAAATAATTGTTAATATATGGCACACTTTTTTTACCAAACGATTTTAAATTATCAATTAATTACAAAATCAGAAAGAATATATTATTTAAAGATTTATATAGAAATTCAGATTTATATAATTTTTTTTTTTTTTTTAAAAGTACATATATATATAAATAAATACTTCCCCCAAAAGTAGAATTAATTTGTAGTCGTGCTATTTAATAAACTAAGATAAGCGGTCCATAAAACACCTACGGAGCTAACAAAAGGAACTCTATACCTTAATGGTAAAAATTTGAAGTTGACAAATTGAACTAAAGGCCATACCGTATAGTTTGTTTTTAAAGCGGGAAGATAGGCCTAAAAAAAAAAAAAATTATTTACGAAAAGGGAAAATAAAGTTTTAAAATAAAATAAAATAAAAAAATAAAATAAAAAAAATCAATATTATAGATAGATTGATACCTCTTCAAATTTTTGTTTAATCCCCTTAAAATCTTTACCTTCCAATATTCCAATACTACCAAAAAATAAAAATAATCCAAAAGGTGCAAAACCAATTTGATCCAACAGAACCCTTTTCAAAACCATTTGATTTTGCCCTATTAAATTCTTTTTATTAAACAAACGTTTTTGTGATGATGATGGTCGTATATCATTATTATTAAAAGGAAATCTTTTATCAAGGAATGTAAACCATGTATGAATTATCGGTGCAATTGAAAATCCATAAGTTGTAAACCTTCCTAAACGAATGAAATCAAATGGTTGATATGAAGTTTCGCTTTGAGATTTTGGGGGTCGATGTAATGTTATTAATTGTGCTAATATGTCCGAAGTTGCAGCTAAACCTGCGTTTGTGAATGCTAACGTTATTGAAGGATGACTTTGAAATTTTGTTGAATAAAATCGATTTGCTAATACAAATATATGTGCCATGAATTTCTCTTGAAGGAAAAAAAAAAAAAAAAGAGTTAATTAATTATTTAATTAATTAAGTAAACAAAATAATAAGTAAATCAAAAAAGAAAAAAAAAAACAAAAAGCGAAAAAAAAATTATCGAACTGATTTTTTATAGAAGCCGAATTTATTGCATGTAATGAGATCATTAATGAATAATGTTTACATCACTCATACGATGCATAGGCAATTTATCCACTTCTGCGTCATAATATGAAAATACTTGTACTTATAAAAACTACTTTTTCCTCGAAATAAATATTATCATCATTATGTTGGGAAACCTAGATACGGAAAGTTGACAAATGAAAATGATTATGGTAAATTTAGCAGTGGGATTTCGCTATCTTCGAAATTTTTTTTTGAAAATTGACAAACTGTGACAGTAATACCCAAAGAATTACCATTTTTGACTTAATCTCTATCTATAATTTAGATTTCTTTCTTATTACCTGTTTTAGTCAATAATAATGATAAGCGTTTATCATTACAAAGTTATGTCAAATATATGTAATAATGGATTTTTAGTTCCTTATACAACAATTAATGATGTAGAAAATATAAAAAATTAATTTGCTATTATTAGGCGCAGTAATCGGTGAACATGTACTGGTTATTTCACGGGAGATCTTATCACGGCGTAGCCGTGATGATAATGAGATCGAGGAAATAACTAGTACTTATCTCAGGGAATTTCTAATTATGAGCTCAAATAAACTCGACCCATTTCACCGTGAAAAATATCATTAAAAAAATCAACGGCGTTAATTAGGAATCCATGAGATAATTAATAAATTGTTTATGCAACATTGATAATTTTTAGATTTATTTATAAACGTACCGATAGTGTTTAGAATCACGAAAGAATCATTCGAATAATTCGAGTATTCGAATAAGCTTTGCCACTATTCGAAAATTATTTTTCAAAATTATTCGATTCAAATAAATCTATAATAAGAAAGAAAAAAAGAACGCGATTAACATCAACTCAGCTATAAATTGCGAAATAGATTCGGGTATGTAAGATAACTCAGATACCTCCTGAAAAAAAGGTATATGTATATACTTTTAAAATTCAATTGTCTGCAATTTATTGCATACGTATAACTTTTTAATTTTACAAGAGCAATTAAAAAAAAAAAACTCATTATTTCATGTTAAAAATGACAAAAAATTTATTATTATTTGAACAAAAAAACAAATTACAACTACAAGATATATAAGAGCTCACAAAATTCAAAAACCTAAACCGAAACCGAAAAACTACCTGAATTAAAATTAGTAAACTAGTACCCAGGTTGCACGACAAGGACGTCAGTACTAATCACAAACCCCCAAAAACTGAGCTCTCTACACCAAGCAAAGTTCTCGGTCTATCTAAACCAACACTTCCAACGATGCATGAGAGAAGAGCCTTTGGGTTTCTATCTAATTTTTATATATATATTTTTTTTTATTCCCTCTTTCATTTATTTTCTTTCATGTTCAAGTTTTCCCACTTGGCGGTTTGTTATTCCCAGTTCTCTCCTCTGGGCGTTTGGTTCCTAGTTATTTCTTTTGGAAGTTTGGTAACCAATTTCTATCTGGTGAAGCTCAAAGACCGTAAAAGGAAGGCACATAACCGGAACCTCCTCCAGAACCAGTAGACCTTTTACGGCTGTTTTTCAAAGAACTATTGTGAAAGAAAAAGTTTTTTATACATGGGAAATAAAGTTAAAGGTTTCTAAAAGAGAGGTGACACAAAAACAGAATGTGCTTGCGAAAGCGAAAGGAAGGAGAAAGAGAGAAAGAACAGGAAAGGAAATGAAAAGAAAAAGAAAAGGAAAAAAAGAAAGGCAAAAAAGAAAAAGAGAAAGGAAGAAGAAAAGGAAGGAAAGGGAGAGAACAGGAAAGTGGTAAAAAAAAAATTTTTTTGCGAAGACGTAGCGCGGATATTACCAAGAAAGTAGGATTAGATAAAAAACACGAGATTTTTGCGATATTGATCTTTCTAAATATGAATCCAACAAATTAGCCAATCAGAATCCAAATCTAGCACATGATTATCTTTATAAAAATATATAATTAAGAGATCATGTACTGGGCAGACTGAAAAACGTAACTTATTGGTAACAATTAAGTTTAGCTTAAACTCGTATTAATTTAAGAAAGTTTTAATTAAATACATTTTTTACAAGTCAAAAAAAGCATTATGTTCTTTTTTTAAATCTTATTTTAGTATTTATTCATAATCTAAATCTTTAAGTCAAAAAATATAAAGATTCTCAAAAATATATTCTTATTATATTCAATTTATTATATAATAACTAATAAAGGGATTACTTCTTTTATTCTTTATGAAATACTTTTAAAGATTTATCTGTTATAAAGTTACTTTATCATTAATAAATAAAATAAATATGTTCAAAAAATTATTTATTTCAAAGTTACTTTATTAATAACAAATAAGAAGCAACTTCTCAAAAATTATAATTTATATCTAAATAAATTTATTTTTTAAAGTTACTTTTTACATAATAATTTTTTGAAACTATTTATAATAAAATTTTTATACTAATTATTATTTTATTACTAAAGAATTATATAATAATTATCTCATTTCTCTGCAAAATTCATATTAAAATAAAGTAATATTATTAATTATTTTTGAAATAATCTTATAATTATAGCTAAACAATATTCTAATTATTACATTAATATATTGTTATTATTTGATTATTAATTAATTATTCCATTTATTTCTTTAACTTTTTTCTTTTTTCTTGGTATTCTTAATTTAGATTTATTATATATATTATCATTATTAATAATAATATCATTTTTCTTTATTGATTAATTTATTTAATACCTATATCATATTTAAGTTGATTATTTATTTGCTAATTTTTGTAAATCATTTATATTATACTAATTATTTATAAATTATTTACTGTATTACATATCTTAATTATGTAAATTATTTATAGATTATCTTTTACTATATTATAATTTTTCTTTGATAATCCTTTAGATTACAATAAAATTACTACAGTCAACTCTTGTTATAACGAACTCTATGTCCTAGACCTCAACTTCGCTATAAGGCTATAGTGAAGATTTTAAGAGATTTGATTGGGCAATTCGCTATAACAAGAGTATTTTTATTATATTTGTTCAAAAATTCGTTATATCAAGAGTTCGCTATATCAAGAGTTGACTGTAATTATAAAAATATATAAAGAATAAAAAACTAAATAATAAAATAATAAAATAACTTTTCAATAATACAATTAAAAAGAAAATAAAAAATTTATAATTTTCATTAATATTAAGATTAATAAAATATAACATGTAAAATTTATTCTACATTTAGTACTTTTAAATTAAATTAAAATGAGATTAAAAGTATTTAAATAACTTTTATTATATTATTTATAATTACATGATTTTTGCTAACTGATTAATCTGTAGATTATAAAAATAGCACTTTTAGGTAAAGAAATTAATTTTTTAATTTATAGTATAATTATATTTGATAAAAAAATAATTCATATTAAATTTTAAGTCTCATTTGCATAAATTTTTAAATTCTATTAATATAAAATAATAAATTAATCATATAATATAATTAGAAATCCGAAAATAATATCAAGAAATATCTATTATATCAAATTAAAATTATAAATTTTTAATTTTTATATTCTTATTTTTCTAAGATATTAACTTTTAAATATTAATAATACTTTAATTTTATTCATAGACATTTATATAATTATTTTACTTATTTTTTATTTTTTCTAATTTATTAATTAAATATAAGACAAAGTATATAATCTTTTTATATTTTATATTTATTAGATATTATATTACATTTTATTAGCTTCTTTATATTGTGATCGGATGATAATCTTAATGATCAAAGATTTACAAATGTGTGATAAAGTACATAATGTCAGAAATGTCAAATATAATAAATATGTTTAACATGTTTAATATAATTAATATATTTAATATATCAGATATGTTTAATATAGTTAATATAGTTAACATAGTTAATATATTTTGATATGTTAATATATGTAGTAAAATAGATATAAATATAAGCCCTTTTGTAAGTTAGAAAAGATAGAATAATAGTTGTATAGAAATCTCTCTCTTGTAAAAGATAACACAATGTTACTCTTTATTTCATGTATTTCTCTTACTTATTTTTATTTTCTTATTCATATTTTATTATCTTATACAGTCAACTCTTAATATAGCAAACTCTTGATATAATGAATTTTTTGAACAAATATAATAAAAAATACTTTTATTATAGTGAATTGGCCAATTAAATCTTTTAAAATCTTCACTATAGCCTTATAGTGAAGTTGAGGTCTAAGACATAGAATTTGTTATAACAAGAGTTAACTGTATTTCTCTTTTTTTTAATAAAGTATTCCTTATTTTATATCGTAAACTCTTTGTGATTATTATAAAAACTTCAACCTGTGATTAAAGCTGCTTGCATTTAGTAAACCTATTCTAACTTGTTAAAATTGATAATGAAATAACTAAGATTAGCATAAAACTAAATTAGAATTATATGAAAACTATAAAAAAGTCAAATCTCTGATATTGTGTCTAATAGTTGCAACCTGAAAAATTGCACATTAACAATATTTTCTTTTCTTTATTAAAAATAATTTTCATAAGTTTAATATCTAATTTATATTTAATTTTATTAGTAATCTAAATATTTCTTATTTTTTATAATAAAAATATGAAAAAAACTATTATAATATTTTAGTATTAAATTAATAAAAAAATACTATAAAGAATTAATAATATTTTAATAATAATAATAATATAATAAAATTTAAATTTATATCTGAAAAATTAAAGAAAATATTTTATCTTTATATATATAAGTGTTTTCTTTTATATAATTACTTTAATATTTAATTATTATTATATATTTTAAAAATAATTATTTTTTAAAATATAAAATCAAGTTTTATATTTATAAATTTTGAATTTTTGATTAATATTTATTTTATTATTTTGTCTATTATATAATTATATTAAAATTTTTACAATTATTTGATATAATAAAATATTATAAATTATAAATTATAGTTATATAAAAATATATTAGTTATTTAATAATAATAATATTTAAAAAAACTAAATTAATATATATTTATTTAACTTATAAATTTTCTTAAAATATGTATTTTATAGTATAAAAAGAAAAATTATTAAAAAAAAAAATATTTTGAATTAATATAACATTATTTTTAGTTATTTAATTAAAGTTGATTAATAGTTATTATATAATTAGATAAATTAACTAAAAATTTTTGACTATAATAATTAAATTATAATAAATATTAATAAATTAATTAATATCTAGTATTTATTTAATTAAAATTTAACTGTTAATTATTTAATTATTTTAACTCTTGATCATAATTAAATGATTAAAAAATCTCCTGATTATAGCTAATTAATTAATATTAAATCTGAATTTATTTTATTAAACAATTATTATTAACTTATAAAGTAAAAAGAATATATTTTTAATTTTTTTTTTTATTATAAAATATTCAAATAATATATTTAGATTACAGTTTACCCATGATATAGTGAATTTTAATATAATTTAATTATGTGATACTTAATTAATTAAATATATCAATTTTTCTTCTTTATAATAAAGTAACTAATAAAATACTTCAAATTCTTTACTAATTTGCTATAATGAAGTTAAAATGCAGAGCAACTACTTTGTTATATTAAGAGTAGACTATATATTTAATTAATTTAATAATTCTAATAAATATACTTAAATAAAAAATTAATTAAAATATAATATAGAATAAAATAAATTTGTAATATTTAATAAATTATAACTTTCTAAAAATTTATTATAATTTATTTTTATTTAATTTAATTCTATTATATATATCTCATATAATAGTATTTTAGTATCATAATATTTTAGAAAATTGTATTTATTTTTATTAAATTAATATTGTAAAATAAAACTTTTTTAAATAAATTAATCAAATTTAAAATATTTATTTTTTATTTATTAATAATTAAAACTATAAGTTATTTTGCTATTGACATCAAGTTTAGTGTTAGTAATCTTTATATCTAAAATGAGAATAATGTAAAATTAATTTTACTTATTTAAGTTTATAATTTAAGAAATATTTTATATTTTAAAGATATTTGTTATATTTGAATTAATCTTTGCAATTTACATATTTTAGGACTTAAGATTTATTTAGTTAAATTAAATGACAAACTCAAAAGCAAATTAATATAAGGTATTATAATCAAATTTCTAGATAAGAGATAATATTAAGAGAAAAAAATAATTTTATAAATTTTAACTAATTTTTTTATTTATTATTTGAAATATGCAAAAAGTTCTAACTTTTATGCTTTTGAATATAATTTATAATTTTTGCAAAAATAATACATTTTATACAAAATTATTTTATTGTAACAACTAACTATTTACTATATTATAAATTAATTAAATAAAGATATTATTATAAATTAAAATAAAGGTTATTTCTTTAATTGTTTTACCTATAAATTTGTAAACAATTTTATTTATAAATTAAAATCATTTTTAATCATTTTTAAATATTTTAAAATATATTATTAAAAAAATTAATACTTTTATAATAAATTTTATAATATTTTCTAATTAAAGATTAAAAAAAATATAAATAAATGATAAATTGTTATTAAAAAAAATTAAAAGTTTAAATTTATATATCTTACTATCTATTAATCTTTAAAAATATAAATACTATCATTTAATAGGTTTTAATAACATAAATCCAATAAACTGAATTTAATTTTTAAATAATTATTATATAATATATTATTTTAAAAATTGAAAAATTGAAAAATTAATATATATTAATAATTATTAACTTTAAAAATTTAAAAATATTATTATTAAATATATTTTAATATAAAAATTTAATAAATTTTATTTTATTTTTTATAATCATTAAATATTAAAATATTAAATTTTCTAAAATATTTTATATAATTTAAATAATAAAAATAATAAAAATAATTAAATAAATTATAAAAGAAATAAAAAAAATAAATTATATAAAAAAATAGAAAAAGTAGATAAATTATTAAAATCAGAAGTATTATACTAATCATTTTAATGTAACACTATTTTTTAATTAATTTTGATTTATATAAATTTACAATAATCATTTTTTAATGTTATTTTTCAATATTGATATTATATAAAAAATAAATAATTATATAATTATTAAAAGAAAATATAATCTAATTAATTTTAAAATATAAGTAAATTTTTTAATTAACATATTTTTATTTTTCAAAATATAACAAAAAATTATCAAATCTTAAACATATTAAATATAATTTATCTGATGCTTTAGCTAAAAGACATATATGATTAGACATACTTTATACATGCATATATATGCAATATCTGTTTTCTCACGTGATTTACTAAATAAGTATTATACTACAGTTGATCAAATATTAAGCTTCAGATACTTTAATAGTTTTCATTACCTAGTATTATTCTATTCCATATATTAATTACTTATTAGAATTCTATATACTGATATTATATCATATGTATTTTATAAAAATTGAATACTAAAAATCAAATATCATAAATTAATAAATTAAAAATTTTATTATCTGAAATTATATTTTAGACTAAAATAAAAACTATTTTTTAGTATACTAAGAAACAGTTTTAAAAATTATTGTTAAATTCAAAATATAAAGGAACTAATTACATATTGACTTAAATTTGAATAGATAGATAATAGGATATTTTATGTAATATATATGGCTAATATAAAAAAATCTTTCACTTTATTTTGAACTAATAAATATATAATAAAATAAAAAAAATATATTATACTTTATATTTAAGAATTATTCTTATTATTTTATTAGTCTAAAGCATTAGCATAGAATTATATATATTTAGCAAAGTAATCTGATATGTATTGTCTGCCTACTTGATAATTAAGTTAATACTAATTGACCTTTGTAAATCTAAATAAAGTATGAATATTTTTTAGTTAAGACTTAATAATAATCAATATTTACTAATTATAATTAAATATAATAATTTCTTTATTATGTAATAATTATTATTTAATTATTATGTAATATTTAATAAAATAATATAAAATAATATTTATTTACTATTATATTATAATTATATTTCTTTATTTTTTTAGTATTTTATTTTAATTTATTATATAAGTTTAAAAAAATATATTAATTTTTTTTTTAAAGATTATTTTTATTTAAATTTTCAATTATTTTTGTATATATTTTATTAATTATTTTTATTATATTTTAATTGATATTTTAATTATTTAAGTTATTATAATTTATTTTATAAAATTCTTTTAATTATAAAAATTGATAAATATTTTTTAATAAAAAGAGATTAATAATTAAAAAATAATATATAAATAATATAAAATTTTTTAATTAATGTTATATTTAAAAATAACATTTTATAAGAATTTTCAATTGATATATTTTAAGATAAATTAAATATATAATTTCTAATAAATCAAGTTAATTTAATTTATATATTAAAATCTTAAATTATTAAAGTATATTTTTATTAAGTTATATTATATTTAAATAAAAAATTTAAATCATTTTTAAAGTTTAATTATATAACAACCTTTATATATTAAAATTTTATAAAATAATTTTTTTATAATAATTTTACGAAATTAAAATTTAAATGTATTTTTAAATACTGTTAAAAAAAATCTATTTAATAAAATTATTATTAAAAAAAATAAATTAATAATGTAAATTAATTAAAAATATCATTGATTTTAAATTTTTTAAAAATATTTTTATTGTATAATACAAATCTGAAACAATAACTTTTAGTAAAAAATAAGAAAATAAAATAATTAAATTATTAAAATATTTTAAAAAATTAATAAATAAAAATTTATATTTAAAAAAGTATTTATAATATATATTTTTTAAACAATAAATTATAATTTTATTTATTATTTTGATTAAAATAAAATATTAATAAAGATATTAGATAATATATTTAAATACTTTGTAATAAAAATAAAAAAATTTAAAAAAAAAATTTTTTTAGTTAATATTAAAAATTTAGATATATTTACTAAAAATTTTATTATAATAAAGTAGTGATGTATATTGTTAATATTCTAGAGAATTGCTATACTAGTTATATATCTTAGCTATATATTTTAATCTATCTTATAATATATCTTAATTATCCTATTTGATCTATATAAATTCTATCAATATCTTATAATAATATTATTATAAAGTATTCATTTGATAAAATATAAAAATAATTAAAATCATCTATAACCCCTCTTTTGATTCAAATATATCATTAATTGTAAATTATTAATAATTAATAGATTTTAAATAATCCAAAATTTAATATTATCATATTATATATAATATTTATCTAAAATCTTAATACTAAAAAAGTTTAGCTTAACCTTTATAAATTACTATAGTTATACATGACAATATTAAACAATATTAAACTGGTTAATAACTTGAAATTAAAATTTTTATATACGATCGACCGGATTTTTCTTTTTTTTTTTTTTTTTTTTTGGAAACTTGCATTTTTCCTTATCACTTGATTGGTTTAATTTCATCTCATTCAGCGAAACATTAAGATTTAAATATTGTTAAAGCTTTTTTAACGTTTGTTTCAATACGAAGTCTATCATCTCTTTAATTATGCAAAACCTAAATAATGAAGCCAGCAATCCAAAGCAACAAACACAAATTGACGAAGTAATCGACGTTTTTAAGAACCTTGTCGCTAACAATTCTGGAGCGATACTTGCCTCAAGTTGGCCTTCCACACCAGAAAATGGTGAAAACCAAAGTAATGATTCTCGAAGAAACCAAGGTAATAATCGAAACCAAAGTCCCGTTGATACAAAAGGCACAACTGACGGATATAAGAACAAAGGTGGCGAAGAGAATTCAAGAACACACTGGGGGGACACTGGCAGTTCTACCAGCAATCAAGATGGTAATGCCTGGAATAAAAAGAAAGAAGAAGCCTCGTGGAACAATAGCTGGAATGATACAGATTATTCCACGAATAATACTAGATATCAAAATCCTGCTATAAATTCTTATACAGTTAATGGAGGTGGATATCCTGATTTAAATAACGGTATAGTCGCAGAAGGGTCGAACAATAAAACTGACACGTACGCGAACATTAATTCACATCAGAATTCATGGGACAATAATCAGGGTTATAATGATCAATTTGGTGGATGGTCAACACCACAACCTTCACAACAACAACAACCACCACAACAGCAACAGCAACAGCAGCAACAACATTCACAATTTACATCTCAACAGAGTCCTTCAACATCTGAATCTCATACGGAAACGGATCAAAATTCTGAAGAAGATACGATAAAGTTGAAGTTATCGGCGTGGCATAACCTTGGAGCAAATAGTAAAGATCGAGAGGATGGTTTAGGTGGGGGTCAGCTACATCGTCAAGGTAGAAATTTTATTCCTGTGGATGAAGCAACCGTCCTTGCCATACAACAAAAAGGTAAATCATACAAGAAGCCTAGAAGTCGCTCGGAAAAGTTTACAACTCCAAAACCAAAAAACCTCCCGACAAAGCAGGAAGAAAAACCTCATATAATGCAACCTCAAAAATCATCTGCGCAATCATTTCTACCTAATAATCCCTACATTCCAAAGACGAATGTATCACAAAAACCACCTGTCACTCAGAAAACGCCCGAAACAATGGTCCCAGCTAAAGCGCCAGTTCTTCAAAACCAAAGACAAAATACACAGTCAACGCCTAATAATCAATTGCAACAGAAAACGTCACAAACACCACCTTCTTCAAAACCTCAACGTTCTTGGGAATTGGTTAATACTCCTTTTTGGGAAATACCCACTAAATCAAGTCCTCCACATACTCCTCATACTGTTCAAAATCCATCATCTTCTAGAAATCCTTCAACAAATGAGGTAGTTACAAATCAGTATCAGCCTGTTCGCTCGCCGGTACAGGAATTCGAATTACCGTATATCCCTCCAGAATTTGACTCAACTCCGTACCGAAATAAATCATCACATTTACCTACAAATGGGAATAATGAATCGGTACGGGATGATCGGGAGAATACTATTGATGAGGGAAATTATGAACCGGATAACGATTTTGAACATCATCAAAATGATTATGAAGAAGAGAGTGATGTTTGTACAGTGGATGAATTCGATCGATATCAAGAATCAAAGAATAAGAAGGTGATTTCGTCTATGTCAAGATTTATTGATCGAGGTCATTTACTCCTTACCATCAATGTTGAGCTGTCAGAAGATACAACACAGGCCATTGAAGTTCATGTGAATGACGATCCATCGGATTTGGCAAGTGAGTTTTGTGATTTGTGGAAGGTTACAAATCCCGTTGTGGAACCTGCTTTGGTATGTTTAATTAAAGAAGAAAAAGAAAAGCGACTTTGTTGTTGAATTGGGTTGTTATTATTAAATAATATTAATCAAGGAAAAAAAACTTTTTTATAAAGCAAGCTTATTTGTTTGCGATTTTTAAAGAAATTTATTTCATTAGTGGTGGTATATATTATCACATATTCAGTGCTGGGAATTAGTTATTATATATATAAATACATCAATAACATTTAGAATTATTATTTTCTGCAATACATTATTAAAGTTCTCATAATTGTACATTTCTGTAAACTTTTCGTATAAAATTTTCGGATTTAAAGTTTCCCTTCATATACATGAAAAATGAACAATGAAACCAAACTTTCAATTGCGTGTGTCGATCAATTCTCTAACTGAAAATGGTAAGTCGACCTATCCAATATGAATAAATCGAAAAAAAAAAAAAAAATGCTTTTGTGTCCCGTTCTTGTTCATATAAATAACCAATCAAAATTTTGCAGAACAATAATGATGTGTAATTTCAAGATAATTGCTAAAAAAAGGAACAAAAAAGGATAAATGGTGGCGGAGTAGTATCTTAAAACGTGATTAAATTGCTAGATTATATAAATCAAATTTTTTTTTTTTAAGCAAAATTTTATTGAACCCAAAAATAATTAAAGCTCATTTACCCATCTTTTCTTTTTATCTCTTCTTTTTATCTCTTCTTTTTTTTTCTTTTTTTTTTCTGCCTTTTTTTTTTTTTTTTTTTTTTCTTAAACATATTTTGTACATTCACAAATGACGGATACTGGAGCTTCTCCGGTAAAAGACAAAAATATTCAGAATTTAAGTAGTTCCTTATCGGCACAATTGGGTATATCAGCAGATGAAATTGAAACTGCCTTAAGTTCGGTAATGGAACAAAACAATTTCAAAATCTTCCAAAGTAAACAAAATAAACGTAAAGGTATGAATCCAAACAAATGACCATATGAATTTTATGCTGCGCCCAGCCAAGTAATTAATATCGTTACTTTTATAATCTATTCATTTTCGGTGTATGACAACATTTTTAGATTCTTTGTCCTCCGTTATTGAAATAACGCATGATGGGGCGACATCGATTAATGTTAAATTACCCAGCTTATACATCGAACCTCCAACAGTTCAAGAGGAAAACTCAAAAAGTAAATCGATTGCCAGAACAACCTCAAAACCTTCAGATGTACATATAGCAAATTCAATTTTTGAAAATTTAAGTTGGCCAGATTACTCATGCCCAAAGAATAGTTCAAATAATAAAAGTGATTTGTTGCCTGAATATCAAAATCGACAAACTCATATGGAATTGAAATCTGATCAACGTCAAAATGAATCTCACAAACAATTTCAAGATGTTGATGAATCATTTTCCACCGCTTCACAATCTTATATTTTTCAGGATATTAATAAGCACCATAATACAGAAAGATTAATTGATATATCCCCATCTTCTTCACCAAATCATTACGTGATTGATAATAATGAACGTAAGCAAGAATCTAATGAAGAACTTGAACCTCCATCTACATCGTTGATGGGTAATTCTTGGAGTAATTTAGGTATTAATAAATCGCAAGAGGAACTAGGAGGTTGGGAAGATATTGGAACATCTTATGAACCCATACAAAGTTTCACTGATAAAACGAATGCTCAAAATGTATCAGAGCCTACTTCTGCAATAAAAAGTAATCATTCATTTGTTGATGGATGGGATGCACCTAATGTATATGAAAAACCGGAATCATGGAACGAAGTTAGTACTGACATTCAGCCATCATCTGTTAATAATATAAATAACTATGAATATATAGACGATAGTCAGAACGTCACAATTAATCATATAAACGAGTCAGAAAATAAAATTGAAAAGAATCCAGATATTATCGACTATAAAGTGCGAGAATCTGTTTCTTCACCCGTCAGTATTAAAGCTATACCAGAAGTTGCATCTCAGAAAGTTCAGAATACAAACAAAACCAAAAGTTCGGAGAAATACTCTTCTGAATGGCCTTCTCTATCAGAATCTGCTAAAAAGAGTGACTCAAAAAAGAATACTGAAGTAGACCTTGGTGCTTGGGGTCCAATGAGTACGAATCTTGCCTCTGCTTGGGGTAAACCTAAGAAATGGAAATCTGAGACTGAAACAAAGAAACCCGAAATCCCTGCCACTCCTGTTTGGAATCCACTAGACATATATACCCGTGTTTGGACGCCTATTCAGGATCCCAAACCATTCTTTCAGAAAAGGCGTAATACTCCATTTAAACACGACTTTGATGATAATGAAGGGTGGGGAGCCCCTCCAGCAAAGTGCATTCCATGGAATGATTCAAGGCAAGGATATTGTGTTGACTTGATTGAAGAACAGAAAGAAACGACATTTTGGTCAATGCAAAATGGTACTTGGGTTAATGTAAGCGAGGAATCGAGAATAACTCAAGAAAAGAAAACCGTTGAATATACATCTGACGGTTCTAGTCGTAGAGAAGTTCGACAAACGAGAACTCAAACTCAACGTATCGAACGTCAGGGAATTGAAGGCTCAGATAATGTTTCTCGGAATGAAAATATTGAACATACTAGTCGTGAACGAGAAGAACGTGGTTTAATTGAACAAGAGGACATGATAATTAATATTTCAGACCCTTCAGATAATGAGAATGGAATAGATTCAAAAGAAACTGATTTCAATCAATCAAAGTCCACCAGAACGACCAAAGTCGTATCTGTTCCTGCCGAATGTCCTCTAGAACGTTTAGGTAATCCGAAATGGAAATTTGAGAGAGAATGGCGTCAGCCCAAGCAAACGGAAGAATGCGATGACCTTATCAATCTTGATCCGCCTTCCCTATCTGACTCGAAAAGCTCGGAAAATGATGATGAACAAGAGCACGGAATTGTACCTGCAAATTCGTATGGAGGAAGTTATAATTTTGATAATTATTCTTCGGCAAATCGTGTTTCATCGGATAGATTAATAGAGAGAACCACAGACGTCATGACCGAACATAATCAATTTATTAAAGCACCCAAAAACAATAGTTTATTGATCAACCTACTTGAATCGACCATTGGATGCGTGGATTCAAATTCAAATTATCCACATAACATCCATGGTGCGATCAATAATGAAATGTCAAACTTAAATGTAAACGATCTTCTATCCGATTCTACATGTCCCCCTGTTGTGTCTACGAATTTGGATGTAATGAATAATCCAGATTTCAATTTATTATCATTTGATGACGACGATAAACCACCAACATCTTCTAATGGAATGATTCCAATAGAGAAACCATCACAAGAAAATGAAAAAGAAACTAATAAGAAAAGAAATTCGATTAATTTTGATGAATTGGATATGTTTCTCGCGAACTTAGAAAGAGGTAATAAAACTGAAGTTGCTCGGTCTGAAATTAGAACTTTCGAGATTTCCGAAATTGCTCAACCTGAGGTCAGGAATTTCGAAACATTTGAAGATTCGAACGGGTTGCCAGCTCATACTAGTACCATCAATCAAACTGTCGATGACAGTTCGCCTCTTAATTCACGAACCGGTACCCTTGATTCGCGACCCAAGTACCGTTGTGAAAATTTGTCCCTTGCAAATATGGAATCCGCAATTACAAATATGTCTGCACCTGATGTTAATAACGAAAATAATGAGGATAAAGTCAATGGACCTCAGGCTGTTTTAGATAGTGATCCAAATTACACAAAACCAGAAACCAATGGCAGTGAATTCCTTATCCATATAACGATTGAAACACAATCATATGGAAGGCAAATATTGCATTTGCGTATTGTAAGTTTTTTTAAGTTTCTTTATTCATTATTGGTATTAAACATTTCTAATATATAACCTATTATAATCAAAAGGATGATGATCCTATAGCTGCAGCGACCGAGTTCTGCAAAAAATGGGAAATGATGGAATATGAAGAAGCATTAAAAGGCTTCGTTCAGAAGGAGCAAAAGAAGAAGATTCGTAAATTAAAATCAAAACGTCGTAGATAAATAACGGTTGAAAGTGTATATAAAAAAGTCATGAATTGTATCATTAAATTTCTTTTTTTTTAATTCGTAATTATTACTAAGCAATATTTCATTAAAAAAAAAAAAAACATTTACGTTCTTTTTTCCTTTTTTTTTTTTTAAAAAAAAAAAAAAATAATTCTTAGATTGATTACAACGTAAAATATTGGTGATAATTCAACTTGTAACATAAATAAATTTAATTTCATTTAGCAAAATATCTATTTATTTTATTTTATTTTTTTTTTTAAAATTAAACTTGCTCATTATTTATATTCTTAAGTTGTGAAATGTATAACACGTCATTATTTTTTATAATTCTCTAGTATTAGCACGTTTTTTCAAAATCATTTTACTCCAATCAGCACTCCATAATTGTAAGAATAATTGCAAATTTAGAACATTCATGGCAATCATACCCAAGAATGCAATTCTCCAATAAGCAATATTTTCAAAAAGTTTATATTCCCTCCAAACTCTTATAGTTAGATAACCGTGAACAGTGAATCTTGCAAAAATAAAAGTTAAGAGGAGTAATAAAGAATTAATTTGATAAAAAGAAGTTGATTTTGTCTTGAAAGAGGTAAGATAAAGTTTCCTTTGATGAAGGAAGACATTACTTATTTCAACAAGTAACGTTGCGACTAAATATGGTGAAAATTGACAAGTTACAATTGATGCAAAAAATGTCGTAATGACCACAACATGATGAAACCAAATCCCAGGAGAATCCATAAAAATATTTTTTATCCAAAAGTCAAACATATCAGCAAAGAAATAACCTATATAATATATTTTAATTTCAATTAAACCAAGAATTTTTGTCGTATACATACATGCATATAAATAAACCATTAACGATCCTTACCAGTAGAAAGGGCAATTTGAAATCTACATAATGATACATCCGCGTATATCATATCATGCCATGCGTGAGGATAATAATAAAAACTGCCAATTGAAAAAGGAAAAAAATGAGGTTTAATGGAAAAACTAACTACTTTCTATGAAATAAAAGATTTACCATACTGGGGTTATAATCGAACATATCCAAGCATGAATGTAACTAACAAACGTGTTATCCCATATGGCTTTTTTCCTTTTATCTAATTTATTATAAAATGTCTATAAAAAAACTCGATTCGTTAAAAAAAAAAAAAAAAAAAAAAATCATTTTTACGATCAATCAATATAAAACATGAAGGAAAATTAATTCACCTACTGTTAAAGAAGTAGCACAAATAGGAGTTACATAATTTAATAATATGAATGTTACAAAAGAATAACCAATAATTTTTATTGAGTCATTTGTACAGCTTTTCATGAATAGTTGTGTTGACATTGAAAAACTTTCGAAATAAAAGATACAGATGTTTATAAGTATTATCGTAGAATAGAAAACAGACCTATTTTTTTTCCTAATCGGTCTTTGTACAAAGTAATACAAGTCTCGTGCTCTTATAACAAAGTATTAATCGTCCCCATGAGGTTCCCGGTCAAAGATCATCAAAACACTTGCAATGTATATTCTTTTTTGGTGAGATCGCCTTGCGCAAGTTATCCTGCCAAGTTGAATATAGAGTACTCTTAATCCTAATCATAATCGATTAGGATTCTCATTCGATTACCAATAGTTAGTAGATTTCGTTTCGGATTATATCTCCCACCCTCCCTCCTTGGGTTGTATATATGCATTTATTTTGTAGTGGCTTGTCATTTCATTAGCTTTCGGCTTTGGTTTGTATAACAAGAATAAATTTATTTTTTAGTTAGCTCTGTATTTTAATTTAATAAATTTTTTTAAACATAAATAGGTATAAATAAAAAAAAAACTTTGCATCCGTTACCCTTTTTTTTAAATTAAAATATATATGATTTATATTATAAATGAATAATCAAATATAAAAAAAAATAAAATAATGAATTATTAAAAAAAAAATAAAACAAATTGCTAAAAGTAAATAAATTCATTAAATAAATTACTTTTTATTTAAATTATAATATAATTTAAAAATTTAATAATTTAAAACTCATATGTAACACAACCACAATCATACGAATCTTGTGATCACACCAGTTAGCCGGTGGGTACTGAAAAAATGTACTGGCTAGTTGATTATTTAAAATGTGTACAAGTCATTATTCCATGGATTTTTATTTTTATTAGGCCGACCAAATTGGTAAAAATTTTGAAACATGAAAAGCCAATAACCAAATTAGTTAGATGCATTATCTATCAAGATCAAGTCGGAGCATGTCACGTTATTCTTTTCTTTATGTGATAATGTCTCGCAAAACATATCCTTTTTAAAAATTTCAGATTTACAAAATTTAATTTTAGATAAACATGTTCGAATTGAAATAATTAATTGGTTCATTTTTAATTTGTACAACCAATATTTTTTGTTAAGCGTTATTACAAGTTGAATATAAAAAGAATAAAAAATTTTTCACAAATTTCACAAAAAAATTCACTCACAAAATACAAAAAAAAAAAAATTCACAAAAATTATTTTCAAAAATAAACGTACCTTGAATAAAGATGTATATAAACATACATATACCTTGTCCATTACTGAAAAGGCTAAATATATACACCAAAAACCGAATAATTGAGTATACACTACTTACTGGGAACCCACTTTCCAAGCGAACGCGTATGTCCAAGCTTTTTGGAAAGGGAGCCGTTCTAATGGCCGATATTTTATGTTCGATCAAAATTTGAAGAGGAGGGAAGTAGACTATGGTAATAAAATAGTTTGCTTTAATACTGCCACCGCATCCGCGTCACCTCCAACAATACATCGTTTAACTTTTAAAATTTTATGCAAATATAATTAACAATTAACATGAAGCCTGAATTGTTATTATTTCAGTTTATGGAAAACAATTAGGATTTTTATTTTCCTAGATTTGGTGTAAAATTTGTATGTAGTTAAGGTTTATTTTACATTTTGGAGTGTCTTTATTAGTAAATTTGGTTGTTACGGGAAATTGACTTAATTCAATTTAGGAAGGGTAATACATAGGATGTTAGTTATAGGGTAGTTTTCTTGACACTTTATGTATCTTTAAATTAACAAATAAATAAAATTGTTTTATAAAATATTTCTCTTCAATTTATCAGGTTGTTTTTTTTTTTTTTTTTTTTTTTTTTTTTTTTTTAAAAAAAAAATAATTATTGCTCAACTGATGTTTGATCGCCCAAAAACTAAATGATATAAATTCATTAAAATAACTAACTATCGATCTAACCATATGGGAACTTTGCAATAGAAAAGGGGGAAAAATAAATTTCGCTTTTATATGCCAAATAAGATTTTTAGGTCAAATATGTTCAGATTTAGCACCAATTCATTTTTATTTTTTCCAACCGTTTACCCCTTTTTCTATTGCAAAGGTCCCATATATTGAATTTAAATAAACTGAATCTAAGAAAATAAGATATTCTTTTTTTATTATTTTTAAACTAACTTTAAATTATCAAATAATATAAATATTTATTTTTTAAGTATTAAATTTAATAAATTGAATAATAAAATAACTTATTTGTATTTTTATATAAAATAATAGAAATTATATTATTATACAAATATTTATATTAAATAAATGATAATTCTACATTGCTAGAATTTTCTAAATATTAATAATAGCTAAAGTTAATTATGTAATTAATCCTTTTTTGAATTTAATATAGCAAATATTTAACTAAATATTTGTGATAACAAGTACTATTCATATAAATATCTATTAATTATTGATATTAGCATAGGATTTATCAAAAGTATCTTTGAAAATTTTAGCTATGAAATTACTATAACAATAGTATAATTGATTATGTATAAATTGAAACAATATATGATATATTTTATTTGATTATTTATTTCTTTCTCCAGCTGGTTAATAATCCTGTGTACTATAGTTCCTATACATTATATAGTTATAATATATGATAGTATGCAAATAAAAAGAACTTTTAAATTTTATTAGTTCTATAAGTATTGCATCAAATAAACTGTACAACATATCATTTTAAAGCTAAAATTAAATATATTTATTAAAAAAAATTAATATAATATTCTTTTACCATTTTTCTTATAACCTTTTTATAATACTATAATATTGAATTTACAAAATTAATTAGAAGGCTATCTTAAATTTTTTCTAACTCTTTTTCCAAATTCTCTAATTCACCAAGGATATTAGCCTATGGGTGTATTCACAAATTTAATTAGGTTAGATTGGATTGGATTTTCTAATCCATTTAGATTAGATTGGATTTTCATATAATCTAATCTGTGTTCACAAATAAATAGATCAGATTATGAATTTTTGTATAATATTATAAAAAAAAAGTTAACGTTATTTAAATTAAATAAAAATTTGAACAATGAATATTCAAAGACATATTATAATTCTTTCACTTGTATATCTAATTTTTTTAAACCAAATTGACTTTTTTTCTGAAAAAACATCTAATAATAACATTGATTTATCAATCTTTTATGAATGTATAAGTATTATTGAAAGAAATAGTTCTTTAAAAACAGGTTACAAGCGAGCAAGAAGGACACGTAGTATTTGTTAGTTTAATAATATATGTAATAATTAGAAAAATGTAAAATTTAAGTGGCATTTTAGAATAACAAAAACTACATTTGAATGGTTATGTACTGAAATAGCACCTTTATTATTACAAAGAAATAATCAAAGAGGCGCCCCAAGAATTCCAATTAAACATAAAGTTTCATTAACTTTATGGTTTTTAGCTACTAGTCAAAGTTATAGAACACTTGGACAATTATTTGCATTAGGAGAATCAACTATATGCTATATTATTAGATCTGTTTTATATACAATTAAATGTCACTTTCTTTCATCAAAAATTCGGTAAGAAAATTGTTAATTAAATTTATTATTCTGATAATTAAAATATTTTAATATTCTTTTAAATTTAATAGATTTCCTAATAATCATGTTGAATTCAGTAAAATTGCAAGAAAATTTAAAAGAAAAGCTGGTATTCCATATGCAGTAGGAGCAATTGATAGAAGTCATATTCCAATTAAAGCACCTAAACAATATCCTATAGATTATTATAATAGAAAAGATTTTTATTCTATTGTTTTACAAGCAGTTATTGATTTTTCTGGAAAGTTTATTGATATTTTTGTAGGATATCTTGGCTCAACTCATGATAGTAGAATATTTCATAATTCACCATTATATCATAAATTTAGTTCTACTAGTTCTTCAGTTATTTTTACAAATGTATATATTTAGGCAATGCAGGTTATCCTTGTCAAAATTGGTTACTTATACTATATCGTGATAATGGAAGATTAACAGCAATACAAACATATTATAATGTCAAATATTCTCAAACTCGTATAGATGTAGAACAAGCATTTGGAAGATTAAAATCAAGATTTAGGTGTTTAATTAATCCTTTAAAAATATCAATAGAAATAGCCATTCTTATTGTAACAGTAACTTGTATTCTTCATAATATTTGTGAAAAAAAACAAGAAGATATATTAGATAATAATGATTATTTTGATAATCAAAATAATTTTCAAACTTTATTGAATAATAATAATATTAATGGTGTAACTTATTTGAATAATTCTATTAGAGATAATTTAGCAAATTATCTATGAAATAAAAAAATTCAAAGAGATGTTAGAAGAAATAGATACAATTTTATTAGTAAAGGAGATGAAGGAGATAGCGAAATATCTGAATAAAATAAATAATTTTCACTTTATAAATTTTATAATTTAAACTTTATTTCATTATGTTTTTTATAAAATATTAAAATTCATCAAAATGTGAGAGTAAAAGACTTCTAATATGTAAAGTATTGATGTTGGTATTATCGATTTGTGTAGTACTTTTGATTTGCGTAGTATTATCAATTTGCATAGCATTGATTTGCGAAATATTATTTTGCATAACATTATTTTGCATTAAATCAATTGAAGTAGATTGGAAATAAAAAGGAACTATAATATAATAATTAAAAAATAATTAGAAAATAAAAATGTGAATTTTATAATAATAAATAACATATACCATTATTAGTTTGAGGCAATGCCATATTATTTGATGAGTGTAAAGCTGAAATTAGTAAACCAAACTCATGTCTTCTTT
Source organism: Funneliformis caledonium (assembly GCA_910591825.1). Lineage (NCBI taxonomy): Eukaryota > Fungi > Glomeromycota > Glomeromycetes > Glomerales > Glomeraceae > Funneliformis > Funneliformis caledonium. Next base: position 34,481 of record CAJVPQ010000015.1, read on the forward strand.
GATCGTCTCTTTGCTTTCTCTCAATTTCTTTTCTTTTTCATTCTTCCCTTTTGTATTCTTGCTCTTCTCTTCTAAGATAGATAAGTTTCTCTAATACACCTTTAACCTGTCGTACTTCAAATCTATTAGCTTTTTGTGGCTTTTCTTAAGTTAGTTCAAACTCATTTTTTCGTTTATTCTAACTAGTAATTTCATTAAATAGAATGTTATTTTCTTCAATATTAACATTATCAAATTCTAAACTACTATCCAACGATTTTGGAGTTAAACTAGAACGGTTTCTATTAAGAATATTCTCTACTTCCTCTTTATATCAAACTTCAATTGGATTATTACCACTTTGTTTATTATGGTCCATATTATCCTACCAATAGTTAATATTTTAATAAAGTATTAAAGTATTAAATAAAAAGTAAAATTATTATCTTATAATTTTTTTTAATATTTTTCCATTTAACTGAGCATTATTCAGAGGAGTATTAGTAATTATTATTAAGAAATATAGCAGATGCGTCTTGCTAAAGTTTTGCTTTTGTATTACCACTACTACCTCGCTTTATACTTAGTTGATTTACTTAAATTTTCTATTCTGTTAAAAATAAAAGTAATATTTTAATAGAATCTTCACTCTACTGAATCTTTTTTTTATTATTTTTGTCTGGTTTAATAGAGGTCTCTTTTTTGTTAGAAGTTCCTTCCATTCTTTATTGTTAAACTGCAATAAAAGATAACGATAAAATTAAAAAATTTTAAAAAAAAAAGTGAAATTGAACATAATGCTAACTATGTCGATCTTAGAAGCATATTCAGTGAGATAATGTAATAATAATAATGTTTATTTTATCGACTGTTATATAATTGAAAAGTCTGTGGTAAAATCATATTTTTTTTTAACTGTTTGACTGACATCCAAGCAGATATACTTTTACGTTAAGGGATTCTTATCCTAGTAAAAAGGTAGGAAAGAATTATACTACTTCATATTTTATTTATATTTTATTATGTATATTATTATATATAAAAAAGGTATCAGGATTTTAGAATTTTAATGAAAAACTCAGTATTTATACCAAAAAGTTCATTAACGTTAAGTGGTATAAATTTAATAATTCAATCAGAATATTTTTAACAAATTTCTCTGAATCAATCTTATACAAAAAAAAAATAAATACTTTTTTGGACTGATTCAAGTTTATCACTAAATCAAACTCGTAAGGTATCGAAAGATTACTATAATACAAATTCATTTTCTTAATTGATAAATTTAACGTAGCGTCAACATATAGTTAGGTAATTATTATAACAGTAGTGATTGTGATAGTAGAGTGTAAGCATAGTGTCATTAATCGTATTTTTACTCTGGATTAGAAATTTAATAGTAAAATCCAATCCAATCCAATCAATCAGATCAACTTAATCTAATTCAAATTAGATTTTTAATTTGTGAATTTGGATTGGATTAAGACGTTGACTCAATTCAATCCAAATGAATTTGTAAATGCACCCCTATGTAATTTTATATTTATTTTACATTTATTTAAAGATTTTAATAAATTAAGTCTAGACTATTAGAAGATTAATCTATAACTTCTAGAACTTATTTATTAAAAAAATCCTTAATAATTTTACTAGAATATTTAAAATCATTATATTATTAAAATTATTATATATTTTTAATATACTTACACTTTAAACTAATAATATATATTATTATACTATTAAGTTATATATTATCAAAAAGTAGTATAAAAATATTTATTATATAGAATTAGCTATTTAAATAAAAATTATTATCTAATTAAAAAGATAATTATAAAAAATAAGCATAAAAAAAAAGTTTTAGTTTAATAACAAATACATATTTAATAAAAAGAAAATAAATAAAGAAGAACCTTTTAAAATAACTATAAATATAAATGCTTATATATTTTTAATTTATATATTATTAAATTTAATATGATATTATATAATAAAAATAGATAAATATATAATTTATTATAATATATAAAAAGAGATATTATTATTTTACAAATTTTAAAATATTTATGTAATTCAAAAAATTAAAATCATTAAAGAATTTATTGGTTAAAGAAAAATCATATTTTTGATCAAATTTAATATTAAAATCATTTAAAGAATTATATATATATATTTTTTTTATATAATTTATTGATAAAATCTGTAATTTTTTTTATAAATTTTTTTTTATATTATAACATTTGAATATAATATATAAATATTAATGATATTAAATTTAAATTTATTTTTAAATTATAGGTCAAGAAAAAAATTTAATTAGTATATAAATAATATTTAAATTTATAGATATTTTATAGTAAAAAATCACTTGAAAAAATTTTTTTAAGTTAATGTTTAAATCTAGATTTATTTATAAAAAAAAATAATATTTAGTTTATAAATTAAAAAATTTTTTGATAATTATTTTCCTTTTTATTACAAAGTATTTATATAATTTACAAAATATTTTTAAATAAGAAATCTAAAAGTTTAAATAATATTAAATATTAAATAAAAGTTTAGAGAATAGATATTTATAAATAAATGAAATTATAATAATAATTTTTTATAAAATAATAATAACTAAATAGTAAATTTATATAAATTAAATAAAAGTTATTATTTATGTAAATCTATAAATAATCTTATATTATAAATAGTAATATTAAAAAGTAAAAAAGTATTTTAAAGTAAAATATGAGTATTATAACTATTTAAATTATTTATAATAATAATATTTATAAAAAAGTAAGAAGTTTTAACTTAATTAAAGAAAAAGTTTAAAATAAGAAAAATATAAATATCAAAATTATTTAAAAATTATTTTTAAAAAAATTATTGAAAGTCTTCATAAGTATTAATAAAATTATTAATATTATTATAAAAAAAATATAAAGCTATTATTATTGAAAGTGTAATATAAGAGATCTATAGAAATAGAAGTTCATATGACACAGCAAAAATGATCGACAAGAAGTTAGTATAACACAGAAGATCAATGAAATTGATTGAGTAAGATAAAAAAAGAGAAATGAAATTATTAATCATAACATCACATGATATAAACTTAAAATAGATATATCAAGAAAAGACTTCAAAAAAAAGAGAAAATATAGTAATAATAGAGTAACAATTAAAATATTTTTATGAAATTATATAATCATCAAATTATAGGATTATTACAAAACAATTAGATAATAATTACTTTGATATGACATGAACATTAGATCATTAATGAAGAAATTATTACATAATTATTCTATAATAAATAGGAAAATTAGCTTAAAAATTTTATTATAAATAGTCACTGAAAAATATCATGTAAAAAATAACTTTTTGAGAAGTAAATTTATAAAATATAAATTATATTTCTTGAAAAGTTGCCTTTTATTTATTATCAATAAAAGTAATTTTGAAATGAATAAACCTTAAAATTGTAAAATTTGCTATTAAAATATACCTTTGATTATGTTTACTTATTTGTTAACAAGTATTCTTATGTAAATAAAACTTTCAAAATTGTAAATTTTATTAGAATAAAGAATTATTCTCCTTTATTAGTATTTTTATTTAATCATTATATTAGCATAATATCTTTGATTAATTTAAAGTATTTTAAGAATTTTAAAGATTAAATTAGTAAAATCTTCATACTTTCTGACTTAGAAACTTGAATTGTAAAAGAACATTGTGACAAAATTTTAAAAAAGAGCATATGATACCTTTTTCAACCTTCAATTTAAGAAATTAAGTAAAAATTCTCTCAAATAAAATAGAGTTTGAGCTAAACTCAACTGTTGCTTAATTGGTTAAGTATTTAGTCTGCTCAATCAATAGTTAGGTAATAGTAGATTTAATTAGTTAAGTATTAGTAGATTTTTAAAGAGTGATTATAAATTTAAATATCTCTATTATTTTATATTTATAAATAAATTCATTAATAGCTAATATTAAAAAAATTTTAGTTTATTAATAATTAAGTATAATATAAATAAAATCATAAAAATAATAATAAAAAAATATATATTATATTATTACAGGGTAATAATTATATAATCTACATATGATCTACAAATGTGATATAATACTAAATGTTAAAAATGTCAAACATATTAAACATGTTTAACATATTATACATATTAAATATATTTAATATAATTAATATAGTTAATATATTTGATATAATATTAAATATATATAAAGGACTAAATTCATTAAAATAAGATAATTATCAATTGCTAGATATAATTTAATCAGTTCAGTAATGACTATATGCAATCTTTCTTTTTATAAGATAACGCAAGGCTATTTTTTTCTATTTATGATTAATTTTTTTTTTTTATATTTTCTTATTTTAGTATTTTATCTTTTAGTCAATTTATTTATTAATAAACCTTTTTTTTACTTGAGACTTTTTTGTAACACTTTGTATTAGTAATGTGATTAATATTTATTTTAATTTAATATATGAAAATATATTCAATAGTGTATTAAATATATTTATAGTATATAACAGATGAATCATACATTTATTAAAGGTTTAAATATATTTTTTAGTATATAACAGAATCTTATTTACCTTAAAAACTATGAATTTTACTACATAAATTATAAAAAAGTCAACCTTCTGATATTATGTCTAACAATTACAATCTAAAAAGATTGCACATGAATAATATATAATATTTTTTATTTAAAATTTAAAATTATTATTGTCCAGAGCGAAGCGTAAGACATTATACTTTTAGGAGTTAGAGTAAAATTTGATCTGTTACGTGAATTTTCTGAAAGTCAATTCTGATTGAATATTTGATAAATCGATAATCAAAAACAATCATAATTTCGCGTAAAACAATAGTAATAAGCCACTTTTTTTTGTCCTTCTCACTTTTTTTTACTTCGTTTTAGTAGTGTTAAATTAGTAGTGTTAGATTAGTAAATTAGAATATTTCTATTTGTAAAAATTGAAAGCTTTATTTAATATGATAATGATAAATAAAAATTGAGTTTTATTAAAAAAAAATGTTTTTTTTCTTTATTGTTATTTTATTTGAAAATTTATATTCAATTACTAAGTATCATAGAGATCAAGCGCTCTTCTTTGTCTTTCCTATCTTTTAACCTTCTGCAGTCTTTGATGCGCTAAAGTCTCTCAAAATTGAAGGTTTTGAAAAGGATATCTTCAAGTGCGTGAACCTGAGACACCACCACAAACGAGAGACCAGCTGTAAATTCTTTTTCGCCAAGATCTATTACAGCCTTCTGTAATTAATGTAAGGCCCTAGCTTTGTGTACTATAATGACTCACGAAAGACGAACGAGAACTTGTAGACGTGAGTATAATGTTCTAAACTTACCCTTCCAGATACGTCGAATGGGTGCGATTGGGATAACTTTTGTGCCCTCTAGGCTGGTAATGGTGGAACCTTTATATTTCTCAAAAAAAAATGAGAACTGCTATAGGAAGAAATGGCGGTCCTTGATCTTCACTGAACAGAATATCTTGAACTGTTCCTATTACACTATTAACCAAACCAGCTTCAGTCCACAGATTTGTAATCAGCATAATTCGCGCTTTTCTTGCCAGTAATAATTGTGGTTTAAGGTCATGTGCAACATCAGCATCAGCTGTTTTGGTTTTATTACTGCCTGTATGCATAGCAAGGATCTTAGCAATAGGGATATTGAGAAACCTAAGTTAGTCTATATTAATTTTATTGACGTCAATCCATCTTGTTAGGATATATGTAGCATCGGAGAATCTATTGCGCTCTATTCTACTTAGATTTCCTTTGAATCTTGTAGTAAAAGTCCTCCAGTCAGCTAAAGTAGACTCTCCATTGCGCAATCTTAGGAGAATTTCTCTAAATTCCTGCTGTTCTTGGGAATCTCCAGATTGGCGCTGAACAACATCAAGCTTGTACACCTCTTTGAATAGGTTGTATGCTGCAAGACCATTGTTAGACAATGTATCTTTCAAAATCTTGACGTACATAAGAAAATCAAGCACAGGCGGAAGCTGACCAAAATCGCCAACAAAATAATTAATTTGCCTCAAAAGGGTTGATTATTGTGCTCGGAAAAAGCTTGCTAGAGCTGCATATCAATTAAACCAAGCATTCGACGGCTAATCATGCTTTTTTCATCGATTATAATGTAGTTCACATCTTGCAGCTTATTCTAGAGCAGCTTTAGCAGTTCGCCTTTTATATCAAGATTTTTATTGGTAATTATTAGTATTGAAAGGGATGAATAGATCGTTGTCCCACTTATATTGAATGCTGCAACACCTGTCAATGCGAGCACAGATACAGGTGATTTTGACTCTATTCCTACCATCTTCTGAAGTTGTCTTCGGATTGCTTTAATCAAGAAGGTCTTTCCGGTTTCTGCTGTTCCCATAACGATGATTCTTAATCGCTCATCTTGATTGTCCACGAGCATATTGCCATAATGTGACTCTATTCGTTTAAAGACCATCCTTTGATTTTCGTTTAGCATTTCATAATTCACAATATTCACATTTTCTTCTTCCTCAATATTCCTTTGCCCATTATCAGAATTTCTATCCACAAAGGTATCAGCATCTATAAGATCATTATTAGAGTATCATTTTCTTGCGTCATTGATCCAATTGTGATTCCGATCTATATCACGAGATTCTAGGTCAGAAGGGCAATTGATAACTGCATTTGGACCCATTTCTGCTAGAAACATCCAATTGGGTCAAAATTCGTCTTGCTCATCATCTTTGAGTAATTCATCATCATCTTCGCTAATGATTTCATTTTCTTCATTTTCAATAGGAGGTCCAAGAAGGTCAATTAGGTCAGCATTGATCTCTTCAAGATACCGATCATATAAAACTGACCATGCAATAGTTTCATTTTCGGTTAACTGTTGGAGATCTTGATGATGAATATAAAGAAGAACTTTTACACAGCAAAATTCTTCCCACTGAGGATCTTCACGCAAGGATGACAGACGTGAAAAGATACGTACAATATTTTCTTTTTTGCATTTATTCCATTTATTTTTAGTGAATTTGTGAGTTAAATGGAGCTGATATAATGTGAAATCTTCAAATTCGTAGGTCAGTTCTAATATCTTTCTAATGGTGATTATTCTATCTATCTAGAATTGATTGTAGGAAGCTCTCCGCTTTCTCTAGTGTCATGAATCCATCTCAGTGTTTTTTTATTAAGGTTCAAGAATACAAATGACCTACTTGAGTAATATAATGGAATACCAAGAAGAATGTGACACATTTCCTGAGCAGAAACATCACACTCTGCAACACTGTGTAGCAGCAATTTCTGAACCAGGGCAAGTATTTGTTCATCTGAATTGCTATTACTTAAAATTCGATTCAATATTTCTGAGAAGGTAACAGATCGCGGTTTCGCTTTGCTTGCATATTTTGATATATATTGCAAGGCAACATGGATACTTAAGATCAGCTTTAGGTTGACATTTGCTCGTTAACCTTGCAGTTGGAGCCTATTATGCAGATTAATCAATGGATCGTTCCTTTTTGTTACAAGCTTGGATTGACTATGACCATCATTACGTATAAAAGTATTCTCAACATTTTCTTTAGGGTATTTGAACCTGCAAGATTGCTGACCATTTCAGTTAACACGAAGGTAATACGAAGGACTGCATTGTGTATGTCGTTGTAGCTTATTGATCAGTTCAACTTAATCCTGTTGATCATCGCATATTTTGTCTTTACGCTTTTTACATAGATGCTGATCAGAAATAGGCGTGTTGAGCCCTAGATTTATCGTGGTAACCAGAGAATCAAGGTATCATACTACTTCGTTCATAACGTTCTCGTCTTTCTACATTTGTTCCCATTCTATTATAGGTGCATTGCATTTCTTTCTGATTCCATGAACATGGACGCTACTGCGATGCTGCTACTCGAATCAGTACTACCAATCCTTTAAATCCCATTGTTGTTTTAAAATATTATTAAAAAATAAATCAAATCGCTTGTTAAAGAACCAAATAGCGATATGAGGATTATCGACGATATTTTGGTTATTGGTTTCTCTTTCTGTGAAACTAGATAGTATAAGCTTGTGGAGTGCAAATCAGCAGCGCTAAATGTAAAGAAGATCAAGCCCTGTGATCCTATTTGCTTGATCATGTCTGAAAGTTCCAACGCCTTGTATTCCAAAACTGCCGAGATCCATGCAGTCCTTCGCTAAATCACATAATTCTATCAGCAATATGATTATCATCTTGAATTATTCTTTCCTGAATATCTGCGACAGTAATTTGAGAGTCGGTTAGGTTTTGCTTAATATATACTTTTCCTTCCTATAGTGCTCGCTATCGCATCTGGGAATTCAACGCAAAATATCACCAACGAGGATGACGTGCAAATCTCCCGTCTTTATATAGAAGCAGATGTCTAAAGTATTCGGCAGGTTTGACGTCCCTAATTCGCTCTGCATAAATTTCTGTGCATTCAGTTGAATATAATGTTGGGAACGCGCATATAATATACCCTGGCGTTTAGAATTCATTGACAGAATTGTTGCTGATCTGCAGCTATTCTATAGGGCGGTTTTGGTTTTGCACGCGATCAAGGGTATTTTGAATAGCGACATCTTCATGACAAGTTGAAGGAAGAAGTGGAACAAAAGTGTGTGTAACTGCATCACTTTCATTACCCTTATCTTCATTATCTAAATCCTTGGCAATTATTTGAGCATTCTGAAGGTGGTCATCAACAGTGTATAAAATTTAGACCAAAAGTCATGTGCATAAGTTATACTAAAAATAGAAAATTAATGCATGTATTATATAGTATTTCCATTTTTATAAATAATTTATCCATTTTTATATATAATTTATCTATTTTAGTAATTATTTGTGCACATTTTATGCTGTGTAATATGTGTACACAAAAATTTAATGTGCACATGTGCACATTGTGCACATGAATTTTACACACTGGTTATCAATAGATCCACTAGTAGGCAAAGAACAAAGAACCTCATCATCTATTATAATATCAGTATAATAATAATTTTTTTCTTTTAGCCAGTGTAGCGAGTGAGCAACTTTGACACGACGGATAGTAAAATCTTTGAATGCTGCCAAATTATCTGCAGTTTCACAATGTACAACAAGTACATCTAATGACGATGGATGCTGAGGAAGGTGAGTAGCAAATTCTTGTATATTTTGGGAGAAGTTGATTATATTTCCACGATATCCACATTATCCTCCACGAAGTCTATAAACAGACATTATAGAAAAGACTCTAGCAATTAACATCTTCTCAATTTTTGTAAGCCTTTGGAGTTCATCAGGTACATCACCGGAATCCATGCTATTTTCTGCAGAGAATTTCTTTGGGTAAGTCTTTTCACTATAACATCGGCGGCATTCTCCTTTTACAAGTACTATGGATGGAAAGCTCTCATTGCATATAGGCAAAAATTATGTTTTAATTTGTCTATTTTATTGCGAAACTTCCGTAGAAGGTCTCGTTCGGATTTACTGAGCTTAGATGGACTTCGATACTCCGATCTTGCCACTTTGGAATATCTTGATCCTGCTCCAATATACCTCAATTCTGCTACAGTTGTGGCTTTATAGATCGTTGCTGCTACAGCTGTGGTTGCTGCGACTTCATAGATCGTTGCTGCTGCGGCTGTGGTTGTTGCGGCTTCATGGCTTGATCCCGTTGCAGCTACGTTAGATTATGATAGTTTTCAATATTTTTATTTACTACTTTTAGGCGTTTTCGTTCGTGATCATATGTGCAACGTGCATCCTATTTTTCAGTAGTTTCTACTGCCTTTCTTTTCTATTTTTTCTCACATTCCTTGATAAGACGAGCCTCACAATGCTCAAGCATTTCATTTTCTCTTGATTTACGTTTCCGAAGAGTGTTGGGGTTGTTAACTTTATTGCGCATTTTATCATAGTAGATGCGAACTAACAAATGTCTTGAGAATAAAAGCTCAGTATTCTCATTATTGTGGCTTGTATGTGGCTTGTTGTATATTACAAACGTTGTTGGATGATATTATGATTTGTGTTACATTTTAATGTTACATTCGATCACTTTATTGTTATATTTATTAATGATGATCATATTATATACAATTTTATTACAATGATTTTATTATTTGAATAAAAGCATACATCCCAATATAAAAAAAAAGGTTAAGAATCGCTCTGGACACACAATGGTTTCCGATTCTTAGTGATTATTAGAAGAATTGATACAAATCCAACCCAGTTCCATTTTGCATGATTCTGTTTTAGGAAAGATTAAAGAACCATCAGTGTAAAATGTCAGGGATGTATTGTTGGCAAGTGTTGTTTGTAGAGATTTAAGCTCAGTTAATGTTGAGGAAGGGAAGAACATCATGTTAAAAAAATCGAGTGGTGAAGAGACAAAAGGTTGTTGTTCAAAATAAGAGGCAAAATAGGAGAGGTGGGCCACCCTTGAGATTTCATCAGGTGACTGTTGTAGTTGATTTTTGAGGGTATAAGATTTCTTTTGGAATAAATCAACTTGAAAAACTCTATTTACAGAAATTGCAAAAGTACAAATACCAAAACGAAGATTGGTGGAGAAAAGATTGCATCCAGTACACTTGAAGAGTTGGCTGATATTATCGTTGTTTGTAGAGCATATGAAATATTGACAGATGAATTGATTATCAGACAGGTTTTTGTTAATAATTTGATCAAATGAAGAGGTGCTGGTTGTTGGATTCTATGAAGCAATAAATTCCTTTTTGCGATCGTATAATTTAGGTAACTTAATTACAAATTCATATCGGGGTAGGGGAGAAATTAGTCTAAATTCTGGTTTGAGAAGTTGTTGAACATTATCTGCTAAAACAATGTCTGCTAATTGCTTGAAAAAAGTTTGTGATCCAAAGTATTTAGAGCGGTGGTCAAAGTTTCTAAATAGAAAATCAGCTTTTGTAATCAGATGGTAGCCTGAAGTAGAAATTAATTGATCTAAATAAATTAAGTTGTGATTAGTCAAGATTTTTTTGAAAGATATATAAATTTTGTAAGAAAAAATTTTTGTGAGAGGGTAAGATCCTCCTTTGATTTGGTTAGTAAGAAAAGGAAAAGCAATGAGTGAAAGTTTAGAAGAAGTAGACTTGATAAGTGAAATGGAAATGCCAATTAAATTTTTATAAGAAAGTCTGTCAAATGGACAGGACCAAAAATCAAGGGGCGAAATAGTAAGAAAATGTTAAGATTGAAGTTAAAAAAGTCTTATAATAGAGATATTCTTATATGAGGTAGAGTTAGTGAACTGATATAGAAGTGCAGTGGAGAGAGATTTAATTTGCAATGATCAGAGATCATTCAAATTGTAGAATTGTTTAAAGTTCAAAAGAACATTTAGAAGGGTAGAAGCGAATTTGTTCTTTTTCTTGAATAGAGAACGAATAAATGCGAAAAATGAAAGGCATTCTTGTTGCGATAAGGGTGTAAGCTGCATATGATACTCAAGTAAGAGGCAAAGCACCATGTTGGTAATGTAAGAAATCTGTTTATCAGTTAGAGGTTTGTATCACATCAGAGAAACAAAACGATTGATGTCGAAGGTAAGTTATTTTTTAATAAATGTTGGTGAGCGTCTGCTGTTGATCCAGACCCTGAGAAAACGTACAGATTCAGTTTCAGGTTCAATATCAATTGTAGATGAACCAAATTTGAGAGGGATTATTGTGGTGTTAGAAGATTTGGTTGTTAATAGCTTAGATTTATCCTTATTAAGTGTTGATCTAGTGAGATTATAGAATTCTTCAGCAACTTCAAGAATAGATTTCAAATCTTGTTTTGAACTAGCAATCCAGTTGGTATCGTTCATAAAGGCAAGTGAAGAAACATTAGCAGATAGAGACTTGGTAGTTATAGTAGTTAGGTTAGAGATCCAAGTGTGATTAATGGTATATCTTTTGTTTAGGGAGGCAACTTCACAAAGGAGAGGATCTAAATAAATACACTAAAGCAAGGGTGATATGACCTCTCCTTGATCAATACCAACTTTTACATCGTAGTAGTCTGAAGTTCCATGTGCAGTAAAGACAGCATTTTTTCTTACGGTGAAAAGATTAATCAGAAGATCAATAGCAGGTTGTGAAACTTTGATACAGTTGAGAGTTAGATGAAGAAACTGTAAGTCTACTCTGTTATAGGCTTTAGAGAGATTTTGGAGTAGAATCCAAATTTCTTTTTGTTTTCAATTGCATTTTCAAGCAACATATTAACAGTTTTAATAGGTGCTTCAGTTGATCCACCAGGTAGACTAGCAAAATTTCCATCTCGTAATATATTGTGTTTGGCAATTATTGTGAAGAATCTGTTAGTAATAATCTTGACAAAGCCCTTTCGACAAGTTTCCAACAAGGTGATAGGTCTGGTCTTTGTTATATCACATTTCCAGTCTATGGGCTTTGGGATAGGGTAAATGTGGGTAATTTTCCATTCGTTCAGAACATCACCTAAGGTGAAACACATACAGATAAGTTTTCAGAGTAATTATTGAAGTTTATCGCCTAAATGAGAAAGTATTTCATTTAAAATTCCTGAAGGACCAGCAGCTTTATTATTAGGAAGTGATTTGAGAACAGCAACCCATTCATTGTATGTAAGCGGTTGCATTAAGTTTGAGTAGTGTGAATCATCAACGTAATCTTGAAGATTGAATTGATCAAACCATCTAGAGGACATTAGCGGCGTAGGTGAAGAGGGAAGAGCGAAGTTTTGAAAATGATTGATAGAAGTGCTTTTAATTTCATCTGGATCAATTGTAAAATGATTTGTAGAGGTATTTCTATCTATGATAAGTAAGCGATCTAACACGATAGAATGCTTTTTTCTGTTTAGAATTGAGTCAATCATTTTAGAAGGATCATTTTGAAGGTTGTCACATCTTTTGTCTATGAAAGTTTTGATAGCATTTTCTTTGATACGTTGAATATCAATTTGAGCAAGAGCAGAGAGAGATTTGTAGATGTCCTTGAGCTGTTTCTTGATATTACAGACATTGAAAGCATCTAAGGAGAAAGGGAGAGTGACAGTGGGAAGTTTAGCCATTAAGGCTAATTTATCCACAGCTGATTTAATAGCTTGCTAGTCAGTAATGTTGAGCTAGTTTTGTTATTGAATAAAGGTGTTTTTAAACCTTAAGAGGAAAGAAGCAACTTTGCGAGCATTAATGAGAGAGTCAGGTTGTTCAAAGGGATGTTTGTGATGTTGTTAGAGGAGATCCAAACTTGAGGGATACAACTGCGATTTGCTGCAAGAATAGCAGTCTTTATTTGAACCTAAAGGATGTTCATGTTAGTCTTATTAGTGAAAAGGTTATTAAAATGATCAAAATTGTGATAGCGATAATGAAGGTTGGTGTGTGCAGCAAATTCAGTCCATTTGGCATTGTTTATTGCTTTTAGGTTGGGAATCTGCCTTTTGTTTTGTAGATTACGAGATTTGGCAGATTGTTGTTTGCGAATATCAGAGAAAGAAGCAAAAACGATTTTGTGATCTGAAGAATAAAGGTCAGAAGTGTTAATATAAGAATATAAAAATTCTGAGGTGATATTGGGTGAAGCAAAAATAGTGTCGATTCGGGAGCTATAAGGTCCTGAAATGTATGTTGGTTGGGGTGTATCATGACATGTGTCATATAGGTCAAGAAAATTCAGAGCAAAAAGCTTTTGATAGAATTCCATTTGCCAATGAATCGATTTACCATCGCGTATGAATGACCAATTTTATCTAAGTTAGCATTAAAGTCACTTAGAATTATAGTTCTGAAGTCAGACTTAAGTCCTTCTTTGACGTGAGTAATGATTTTTTTGTGTAACTTCATTTGTTCTTTCTTGATTCGCATTTTTGTAGAAGCGTGTAAATAGATACAAAAGATTCTAAGCTTAACATTGCTTGCTAAATAGAGGTCAACGTAAATAAACCTGTCATTATTTAGAAATGCTTTTTGAACATAAATTGCCCAAGATTTTTTGATAAGGATACCAACACCAGCATGAAGGTTGATGTTGTTACTCCAATAGAAAGTGTAGGTAGGATCAGATAGATTGCGAAAAGTTTGATCTACTTTGTATTGAGTTTCTGTAAAACCAATAAAATCAGTATTGAAGTCTGAAAAAGTGTCATTGATAAATTGATTTTTGATCGAACATTAGAGAGAATTGATGTTGTGTGTAGCAAAAGTGATGGTAGGGGCAGGTGAGAATGTAACATCTTGTTAGGGTGTTATCACAGGTATATCGTTATTAGTTTTAGAAGGTTTATTATTATTGTTATTAATCATGAATGAAGATAAGGAGTTAATGATAAGAGAGTTATTGTACATTTTTGTTGGCAAGAAGAGTGATTTAAGTCATTGCCTCTTTGAGTTGTTTGTGTAGGTCTCCAATGATAGCGTTTTGTTCGTCCATATATTCTTGAAGTTTGAGATCGACAGGCTTAGGAGCGGAGGAAGTATTTTCATCAGATGATGAGTTGGCGATGCGAGTATGTTTTTTTGGTTGAAGTTTAAGACCAGGTCATATGAAGCAGGTTTGTGGGGGATGTTGGTAGTGAAAAGGATGGAGGTGAAGTCTGAGTTAAATTTATGCTTTTCTAACTTTGAGATACAAGCCTCCAATTCGAACATATCCTTTTGCATCTTTGTTAACATGTTGAGGATTTTATTAAGTTTTTTGTTTGTTTCATCAGATGAGGTATTCTGAAGGTTGTGAATAGAGTTATCGACCGTTTGTGATCTTTTACCTTTATTGGAATTTGTTTTTGGAGATGTAGGGATCTGTTGGTCATTCTTCTTTTAGTTGGTATTTTTAATGATGAGGGAGCGAGATCCAATAGGTTTGAAACGATTATAAAGTCGTTGAACTGAAGGCAGTTTAGATCTAGGAGGTTTAGGTTCGTCAACTTCATTTGTCGATTTTTTTTGTTCTAGAATTATAGGGCATTTCATTACGATATGGTCAACTGCGTCACATTTATGGCAGCACTTGGAATCAGCTGCGCACCAATGCAACTCATTGTTACCAAAAGCGTAATCATTGGTGATGGCTTTATTTAAGTCTTCAACTGATTCAAAATAAAGAATGGCGAATGGTCTGGATTTGTAATTGTTAGAGCAGGGATATAGCAAGATTTTGCTTTAACAGCAAGCATGATATCTTGAAGGTCACAGGCGGAAGTTCCAAAGGAAAGATTGGTTAATTTAATCCTAAATTCATTTCTCTCTTTGACTTATTCTGGGAAGAAGCATGTAGGATATATGCGGACACAATCATTGTAAATATAACAGGATCATGTAGTGTAGAACAATTTGATTGCATCTGGATTATCATAGGTGATAAATGCATGTTGTCATAGGTCTCTGGTCTGCATGTAGATGTTTGTAATGGTATCGTATTTGGAAAAAATTGAAGTGATCGTTTCTTTTTTAAGACTGAGGTGAATATCAGTAACACGTAAAGTTCTATTTTGGAACTGAGTGTTATCCTTATACACAGTATAGTCCACAAATTTTTCAATGCCTAATTCAGGAAGTTGAGTAGGAAGTGCAGCTTGCATTATCAAAATAGATAACTGCAAAGCATACAAAATTTACATGATGTACATTCAGCCCTTTGAATGTATCGTCATGCGCAAACACATTGTTAATCATGTGGATAATTTGGGGGGTGGGAAGTTCCTTAGTATTTTTGCTAATAGAGGCAGCGCAAGCAAAAGGAGAAGAATGAGGAATGACAATAAAGTCAGAGTTTTCAGTTTCCATGTTAGTATCATCTTTAATGAGAACGTATTCTTGAATGTTGAGGACGTTAGGTGGTGGGTTGGACTGTCCGACATAAGTATCGTCGACAATATCCTTGTCAGTGACCAAGGATGAGTTGGGCTTTTCTCCAGAACGAGAAGGGCCACTAGCTTCAGGTTGCTTATTTTTGAGAAATTCATAGCGACCTTTGTTGGTTTTGTTAACAGAGGTTTTTGACGATTTTTTAACCATTTTGTAAAAATTTATCGAATAAATAAACTCTTTCAAGTGTTTTAAACTATTTGTAAGAAGTGAGCTAAAGAACTAGCTAACAGAGTTGTAAATTTTAAATAAAAGTATTTGAGCGAAACAATTTTTATTTTCTCAGTAATTTTAGAAATTCGGGGTGAAAGGAGAAAGAGTTGATTTTGTCGCACTAATTTTATTAGGTTAAGGATGCCCAATTTTATTGGATAGATCTTGTGGCACATCATCACGTGTTTGTGTTTTTGTTTTGGTACATTAGTCTCCATGGGACGAGATTTACGAATTTTAGCTGGTGGTCGCGTCCATCTCTAACGGAGATTGGCCTTTCGCCCCCAGTATGGCGTTTACTTGCCTTCCTTTTGAGTAGTCGTTCCAGAAGGGCTTTTAAGGCAGCTTTTCCTTCCCCCCCCCCCCCCCATAGTTGAAAACGACAATAATTAATTCGCATTTTCACGAGTTCCAACTTATTATTATGTAAGGCGTTTCAACGTTCTCTGTATAGTGCTTTATAAAAAAACTTATGGTGCCTTTTTACTTAACCAATCCTTCCTGATTATTTAGCTTTTTGGGAGAAAACTTCTTTAAAGAAGTTTTTAGATTTTCGATTTTCAGCTGGCGACATAGAAGAATGGATGTCGAGTATTCTCGTTATAATAATGAGTTAAATACTATTAGCAGATATTATGCTGAAGCATCAGAATTGGGTCAGCAAATAATAAAATGGAAAAATGCTTTTAAGGCAAGTTAATAATGTTAATGTTATAACTTTATTGGATTAGGAGCGCGAGTACACCAACTACCCTGCAATCTGTCATGGTTGCAGTGGGAAAGACTGTCACGTTTGTTGGTGAGTTTGCTCCACGAACCGTCTTGGACTCATTGATTCATTAAGTACACCAACTACCCTGCAATCTGTCATGGTTGTAGTGGGAAAGACTGTCATGTTTGTTGATGAGTTATGCTTAATGGACTTTGGGAATCATGATGCTTGTTCGTGATGTTTCCAGTTCTTGTTTATATGTAATAAGAAAAATTCAAATGACATTTCTGTTTTATCAACTTAAAGGATAGTAAACGATCATTAGCGATAAAAATTTTTGGAAACATGTAGCCGAAAGAAAAAATATTGAGGCAAAGAAAAAGTTGCAAGAAGAAGCAAAGGTTACTCTTTAAAATCTAAATTCTGATGATGAACACGTTATTGTTTTTTTTATAGCACTGCGCAAAAAAGAAGTCACACACCTGTAACTAAAATTTCTCATTATAGAATGCATATTCCTGTCACAATAAAAATAAGTAGCGAATTTATCCAAATCCTAACGGTAAGTTAAGAAGTTTTTTTTTTTATCCCTTTCCAAAGTTAACATATTACAATTCGAATTGATTTTCAATTAATATAGCTAAGAAGACAATAAATTGAATTGTCAATTAAATGATGTTTATCATATATCGGATATCGAAGATATAACCAACTCCACTCATAGGAATGATGATAACGAATTTATCATCAAGCAAGATCGTGGGAGACCTACATACATTTTTACGAGTCCAAAGCGAGATGCTATTATGCATGCAATAAGGTCATCAAAGGTAATTTAATAAATTCTATGAAGCATTGATATTATCATTATACAATAAAAATAAAATTTAAACAAGCTTGTACGTTAAAGGCGCGGTATCAAATAGCAAAACCAGTTAGCGTAACAGCAAGAACTATAAGTCCAAGTGGTGTGCCCGGTACTCTGTTAAATATGTCCCTTTTAAACATTGGAAGTGATGATCCAAATTTGAGACTGGCGGCTTATAATTTATTAGTAGCTTTAAGTCTTAATTTTAATTTTGATGTTGGAAAACAGCTCCTAAATGCTAAAGGTAAATCAAATTTAAGATTTATTTTTATCAACATTATAATAACTAAAAAAAAAAAAAATTTCTTACTAAATTTCAGGTCTGTGTATACCCGCGAATAATAGTACATTTATCGAACAATTGAGTGGAAGACTAGCCGTTTCTGAGACTGGTCTGACACTAGAATTTCTGTCGGAATTCTTTGTTGGATTTTATAAATCCAATACATCACAGAAACATTTATGCCTCCAATACATGGCACCATGGCTTTTGAATTTAGCTCTATATTATAGAAATGGTTCTGAGCACCAACCGCATCTTAAGAAGACGCGGGATATTATTAAAAACTTGATTTACATGACAACTAAAGAGCCGGAGGTAATTTAGTTTAAATATTAAATAGATTAACTTTATAATATAATTTGTTTACGTGATTTTTTTTTTTTTTTTTATGATTTTCAGTTGTACACCGCAATACTATCAAGGGTGTGGTCTACCCTTAAAGGAGTTGATGAGAT
>CAJVPQ010000016.1:0-52704 GCA_910591825.1 Funneliformis caledonium
AAAAAACGTATATATTATACTGATTTTCCATAAAAGTTATACATTATAAAACTTAATATTTTTATGGAATTTTTATATCAAATTTTTTATTGGGATGCAGTTATCACTAAACTCGAATCCGAGAATGTTGAGCTTAAAGCTGAGATAGCAAAATTAAGGTATAATGTCAATGAAATTAAACAGCAAACCTTCCCTCAACTGGAGATGTTGCCAGAGGTAACGGTTATTTCTAAGGAAATAGTTTCAGGAAATGGGCAGAACAATAATACTATAGATTTGAACACTAACACAATGAATTCAAATACTAGCAAAGCATCTTTTGGCAATATTCAGGTATCCGATTCTGTAGTAGACCAGCTAAATAATTAAGTAGGACGAGCAGTTACCTTTGGTGACGCACCTAGTGATAATGCTAACACTAAACCATTGGAAGATAAGGAACAGACGATTTCTTGGATGAGGTGCATAAGAAAAGGGTTAGTGATGAGATTAGGAAGAAGAAGTGGAAAAGAAAGCTTTAGGGTGAATTGATTGTCCAGAAATCATCTCCAGCAATTAATACCAGCTGTGAAACAGACTTCTTTATGATTAACACTGAACATGTAACTCTTCTGAAACAAGTAGTCAAAGAATTGATTCCAAAGGAATCATTTGCAGAGTCAGTGATACCCTGTGAGTTGAAACCTTCTGGCCCAGGAAACAAGCAGAATACTCCGCCTAAAATAATCTCCTATAATCAGAAAGTAGAACAAGATTTAATATGTGAATTACTTGAATTTATTAGATGTCATGATTCCACATCCTTACTGAATTCTATATCTAGCAAACATATTCCAGATGTTCCAGTCGTCACTGATCTAACTCTAGGTTCTGTATCTCATTTAGCTCATTTATTCAACAAGGCTGAAAAAACTGGTCGGAAAGAAAAATTACGATAGTATTACTATAGCGAGGAATACGAAAAAAAGGTTATAATCCTTAGTTCTGAAAATAATATTAGTGATCAAATGGCAAGAATGCAGATTTATGATGAAATGGAGTTGTATCTCTCTGGTAAAAAGAGAGAGTATTTGCGTAAGATGACACAAAAAGCTAAAAATATCTATATATTGTTCAAAGGAATAGGAATGGATAAAATTGGAGTAGTTACATGTAGCGCTGATACGATCTCTAGGCTAACTGATGCACAAATCCAGAATATAATAAATCTTTATACTGATAAACTAACCAAATCTCAAAAATTGATCAGTGTGAACAATTGTTCACGCACACGTGATCTACCGGCCGAGTCTGAATCAAAAAAATTGGATACCAAAGTACCACCTATTTCACTCGTGTCTCTAATAATTCTTCAGATGATTCCTCTAAAATCGATCTAGTCAATTCGCCCAAAGCTGAGGTGAGTACATCATCCACAACTTTTTCTAGTCAGATAAATAAATCTAACAAATCCAGACTTCCGATTTCTATCTTGCCTGAAAACCCCGAAGATAAACGAAAACATATCATTGGGTTGGTGTTAGAGCGTTTTCCTTCTCTATCTTTAAGCGATAGTAGTGAACGTGGTGAGCGATTTAATTTTAATAGTTCAACACTCTGTCTATTATGTAATGGAGAGCATAAAGAAAAAAGTATATGGAATGATATAAGAGGTGAATGAGTGCTGGTGAATATTACGGAAAATGAACTTATTAGCTCGAATACAAGAAAGCTCTTAATTCTAACATTCCAATAGTATCTGTAAAAGCATAGAAGAAAACTCTGTCATATGGACCGTCACCCAGTGCATTATCGAAAAAATTCTTGCCGAAGAATAGGTTGTGCAATGTAAGATTGCCATATATATTCACATTATTTTTTCGAATCACGTAGGTGGCTTAGATATCGTGCATAGTAAAGCGTCATCTATTCTTCTCTATAGTAAACGCATGTGATTCTGCAGAATATTCTATGCGCAGTAGTACGTCACCAGCATCTGCAGTTGTTATTTTTAGAGAATCTATTAATAACCCTGGCCAAGAGTAATATTTTTGTGTTGACATACTGATGAACTTTCCCTAACGCCAAGCTGAAAGAAGTTCTGGTATGTTCTATCTCACTCATTACGCAGTTCTGAATTACTAATAAAAAAACCACATCCCTGATTTACGTTTTGCAGATCGTAAGACAAGACGTCGTTAAAAAGAAATTTAAAAATGGAAATAGAGCAATTAGAATCTATGATTTGCAGATTCTCAGATAAACGGTAAATTTTATTATTCTATTAGCGCATATAAATTACGTCTATAGGCTAATCACATCTTAATCCATTTTTTGAATAAGAATTAGCAGTACGTAATCCAGCATAGGTGATTTATCATCTACTATTTTTACAGATCTCAATCCACAATGAATATTCTTTATTCTGATTTTTTGCAATAAGGGCATATCGGTAAATCTAGATAATAAACGGTAGATATACCTATTACTCTGTTAGTATAAAATTATAATATATCAGTTTAGCATGTTCATCAGATTTTACTTTTAGCGCAATTTTTCACCTGAAAAGAAGGGGTCATATCAAATAAGCAGTATATTTTATTAGATAAGCTGTGCATATTTGCAAATCGTGGATGGAATACAAGGAGTATAAAATTTACGTCAATGCTTCTGATGATTTTATTGGCAAAATAGTCAACTGAAAATTTTCATAAATACCCTGCCTATTTCCTTCCAACAGACTTTATGTTTTGATCTGCATTTACCTACGATAATGAAGTTTTTTATACTAAACTGCATCACGAACGAAAGAAGAACTCCAATCTTCCTATATAATCAAAGCGAGAAAAATCTAGTTGGAAATTTAGTTCTTCCTTTGATCTTTCTTTAGTCAAAAATGAAATAAGAGAATAGGACTTTATAATATAGCTTATTTACATTCTGTATATACATAATAGCAAAGCTACCTAATGAATATTTGTTATATTTTTATTAATAAAAAACTTTACTCTTGCGTAAGAGCTCACGGCCAAGCATTTACGAAAAAATATTATTATTATTTCATTGCTTGAATATATTGTGGGGATAAGGGGGTATGGGATATGGGAATGCACTAACTTTTTTTGTCTTTAAGTACAGGCGCCGGACAGGATCTTGATAATTTTCTTTTTCAGAAATAGAAGTAAAAATTATGATAACATTTCACGATTATTCCAGATCCACATTTCAATGCGAGTTCTCTATGCTAGTATATATGGGTATTTAATTTTGCCAGGCGATTGTAAAACATATTAAAGGGATATTTCTAGAGAAGCGCTTTGATATTTCTTTTCCTCCAACAAGTAAAAATATCAATTTCACATAAAACAAAAATTTATCTATCTAAAAAATGTTCTCAAACTCAGATATTTTCTTAATTGCAATCTTTAGCGTCACAATTGTATTTTATAAGATGCTGAGCTGTGGTGTCCTAATTATGGAAATGATCCAAAGCATTTTTTCGGGAAATATAAGCATTTATTTAATCTTTGCTATTACTATCTTCTTTTTTCGCAAATATCTAATGGGATTGCAAGATAAAAATCTTGAAAGAACAGTCTTAACATTAAGCAATGAGTTTCAGAAAATGCGTACAAAAGCCGAATGGAGAAATGATGCGATATCTCAAGGTAGGTCATGTATTAGAAAAAAAATATACCAATTATGCATGTATACTTATCTGCACCAAACTGCGCCTTATTTTTAGCAGGATCAAACCGATTCTTTTCTATAAGTCACGTTTTCATGAGACAATATTTCGAATATATGGATGAATATGAAACATATTGGGTCGAGTTTACGGCCCTTTTTAATAACAGGAGGAAAAGAGAAGGTCGTTCTCCAACTCAATTATACAATATTTTATCAATCGAAATTGGTCTTAGTGCTAGCACATTAGCTAGTTTTTATCGTCATCAAAGAAGAACTTCTATAGATAAAATTATCGAATGGGTTGAAAAGGAGGGAAATAAGAAATCAGTTAGTTTTTCTGATAGTACCAGTAGTAACAACAGTAGTAGTAGTAGTAGCATTAGAGGAAGTATCGGTAGAGATAATATTGTAAAATAACTTGATGTTGGGACTCTCATTTATGGCTTAGGATCCGAAAACTCCCTCACTCTTTGATAGTATCATTTATTTTAATAATTACATTCCTCCACTCTTTCAATCTATTATTTTACATTTTTTTATTCATTTTTTACTTAACGAATTGGCTATATTACATAATAAATAAAGATTTTACTTGAATTTTTAAACGTGTTTCATGTTTTACAAGTGGTATTGATATTTATTAATTTTTATTAATTACTTTTGCTTTCATATTTCTACTGCATTGCACTTACAGTCATGAAAAAATACAAAATTTACTAAACTAATATAGTTATTTACAGATATGAAAAAATCCTGCTTTAATACAGACGTAATAATGTTCTCCAATAAGACTTCTCTTCTTCTTTTTAACCCTCACGAAAAACTTTTATCTCATCTCATGATTTGAGTTGCGAGAAGGTTGCGAGAAAGTGCTGAGAACTGTCTGAGAGCCAGGATGATACAAATTTTTATATTATACATCAAATGCAACGCCTTCGACTAATTCCTATTAATCATGAAAGATTTACAAACTGCATGTAAATATAAAATTAGCCTAGCTGAGATATGACACTAATATGACCCTATATAAATCTGTATAAATTTGAATGATGATATTCTATAGTATAAGTTGCTAAAAAATTGTTAGAATTCGCTAAAAACGCTTATAAATCAACAATATCATAAAATCGTTATAATTTACTAAAACACTATTATGGATTTAGATAGTAGAACCTATTCTAAACTAATTGATGCAAACAATACTTATGGAGGCTCTGAAGAATATATAAGAATACTTGTTGCAATATTGCCTTTAACAAAAAGACATAATCACGAAACACCAGAAATGTGGTGTTCCCGTATCCGTGGTCCATTTAGAAAAATACTTGAAGAGAATCCAAGAATCCTTTCTAAGAATAGATATATTATAATGTATGGAAAGTTTTATGAAAATGATAAAGTCCACACTAATCGAACAAATAATATATATTGTAGTATATGTGACTCCTTAGTTTTCATACCTGGAACTTTTTATAGCAACCATTGCAGTCATAATAGTTACTTGAAAAGATGTATTTCTGGAAATACTATTTCAAATGAACATGCAAGAAGAAATGAAATTCTCAAAACTATTGATAGAAGAAAATTTTAGATCTGGCAATATAAATAATACATATTACAAGAAGAGGCTAAAGTTAATCGTCTTTAGCTAGAGCTTTCATCCCCATCTATCTCACACTCAGAAAAGGATAAATTGGCATTAGTATCATATGATTGTGATGGGAATTTTACGGCTAGCTATAAAAATTATGCACAATCTAAAGCAACCGTAGCAAAAATTACTATGCCAAATACTTCAAATTTCGAGCTAGCTTATATTTTACCTACCAGGTAACGTAATGCAAGTACACCTGAGATTAGAAATCTTTGGAACGATCGATCAAATATATCTAATATTTCTAGCAGGACTAGTTTGGGTGATCTTGCTGAAGCATATTTCGATTCTGTGTAAAAAAGTGCAGGAAGAAAATAGACTTAGCCATTAGCCAATAAGGTGCTTCGCAATATCTTTCAACCAAATATTAGCATTATATATCTTAATTATATTTAGCCAAACATAGCTTATACTTTATTTTTTTGTGAAATGATAGCTATATAATCTGCATGCATGATCGCCTAGTAAAATTAGTTGAAGATGCTATGTATGAAATGTATTACTATGTATGATCTACCTACCTATTCTAGGTTAGATCCTCGAATCTATAACTATTTTAATAAAGTATTTTTTTCAAGAAGTTCAGAAAGATCAATGAAACAATCTTGGGGATTCTTGATTGCGAGATAATACAACTATCAGTTTGAAAATTTCTATGCAGTAGTTATCCAGCGAGCTTACAAGAATTACAAAAAAAAGACCTGAGTCTTTGGTAAAACAGGTTTGGGAGGCAGTGAGAAATGATGGTACTTCTAACAATAAGAAGTTTTTAGATATTGTTTCTCGTGATAAAACATATCATTTCATTAATGGAATACTAATAGAATCTAATTATGTGAGTGACCGATTTTATGTAAAAAATAAGCATAACATTTATTTTGCTGATACTTGGGTAGAAGCAAAGAAAAATCAGTTATATAGATGATTATGTACTGTAGCATACATAGCTACTTTTAGAGTATTATATCAGCAAGGCTATATAGTTGTTAGAAGTACAGGCTGGTCTGACATGTTAAAATGGTTACAGAATCCCAAATATTATCATATTAATAAAAAATATAACTTTGAAAACATCATCAGAATTTCAGATTGCGAGAAATATAGAGATAAATTGACAGAAATACAAAGAATATGCCGATTCCTGCCATTAGAATTCTTATACTATATTTACGGAAAGGATGTTACTGTGAATTTCTCAGATTTGGATGATAATTGTGAGTTTGTGTGCTGAATTTTTCAGATCAGTCCTTGATTCAAATCCCAAATATTGTCTTAATAAAATAATATATTGTCCAGTCACAATGCATGTTGACGTGTGCGACATAAATAAAATGTGTTTCTGATCCTCGTTAAAGTATATATGATGTAATATGTGATATGGTGCGGCGCATCTATAGTCATTAAATATTTTTATTAGTCTGAAATTTAAAATAAAGAAAACATTAAATTACCAAAGATTAAATAAAAGAATAATCACCTAACAATACCGTCATTAATTTCGATTGAATTTCTTTATCCTCTTCTAAATTAATCTCATCTTCCCATCCACTATCATCATCATTACTACATCCTTCTTTTATATAACCAGCAACATCTAATTCAACATCATTATCAACCTCTTCATTATCATTGGTATTAATAGGAACCTGAAAATTGTTGTTATTTATTGGTTTTTTTGGCTCAAATCTGCCATCCGTTACCCGAAGCTGCTGTTTGTAGAGTTTTTTTTGTTATTTACTTGTGGCATACTTAATTTAGTTGAAGCAATTAAAAACAAATATATGTGTTTGATGTGTTCGATGTGTTCGATAAATCAAATCAAAAAAAAACGGAGTTAAAAAAAAAATTTGATTTTTTTTTATCGTTAATCATAGATTTTGATTTATGAAGCACATGATTTATCATGTGAAATAAGAATCGTTTATTGGTTAGATAATTTTAGATCATTCCGAATTTATGGTATTTATTAATAAAACTTTGGGATTTTATTCATTAATAACTCAGCCAAAAATTATGCTACCTAAAATATAAACCGATAGATTGAAAGAGCATAGCCTAATCTATTATTTTACTGATTTTAATTTTAAAAATTGTAATAATTGAAGGACTAGATAAAACAAGAAGTTACACTAAATTCGTTGATGAC
Organism: Funneliformis caledonium; assembly: GCA_910591825.1. NCBI lineage: Eukaryota > Fungi > Glomeromycota > Glomeromycetes > Glomerales > Glomeraceae > Funneliformis > Funneliformis caledonium. The sequence goes on from CAJVPQ010000016.1 coordinate 7,470, forward strand.
TATAGATGCGCTGCACCATAGCTCTTTTTTCTTGCATTCAATAGATGAAGACAGTATTAATTGCAAGAATATCATGAGAAAATTCATGCTCATTAGAGGTTATATCATTGAAGAAAATCACGAGCTTTGTAGTATAAAGGAAGAATATATACTGGATAAAGTAGAAGGCAAATTAGCAAAGTTAGTTATGATAAGTAACCACAATTTCTAAGACTCCTCCACAACTTAATTATTCTAATAAAGTCTTAAGTTACAATCATTTGATTTTGACATCTAAGCTGATGTCACTGATCAATTCATAGGTTAGAAATCAGATGTTGAGAAGTTTTTTTTGCTATTTAAATCTTCTTTTTGCTTAATACTAGAGATCTGAGCATAGAGAAACCCTTTTTAGTGATAGTGACAGTAGTGTTTATAGTGTTATCGACATTTTGAGAAATCAACTCTGAAAGAAAGAAGATATATTTTAAAGGCGAATACCATAAGAAAATGTTATAGTGGTGAGTTTTTCTAGTAATACAATGTGTTTGACGATATTTCAAATTCCTTAGTTACTTGAATCTTATATGATTATCATTGAAAAACATTACAAATATTTATTACAATTGTATTACTAGTAAAAAATTACCTGCGGTATAATAATAGGAAATTAATTAAAAAATTATAAATAATTAGATGAATAAATTATTATATATTCTTCACTAGTTATGTTAAAATCACTTTTTATACTTTGAAAAATATATGTATAATTAATTATTTTAAATATTAAAAATTGATTCAACATATAAAAAGTAAGCTATTAAAATCACTTTAAAAATTATATGATTCACTATATTCGTAACTCAATTTTAATAGCAAACTGCCTATATTATAAATAATAAACATAATAATATCCTTATAAATTTAATTCAATTCATAAATATAAATCCTGATAAATATTCACTGAAAGTGCGCATCTTTTTATTAAACAATATTGTTCAATTTAAAATCAATAGATATTATTTATTTATTTTATTAAATTATACTTTTATTTGAAATTTTCATAAATAATTAATTATTAACGTTAATTTAGTTACAAATAATAAACTACAAACTTTTTTTTAAAAAAAAATAATGTAGCAAATATTCTTTAATAAAATATTTTTTTATTTAAAATTTAACATTAACTGTACAAATCTTTTAAAGAATCATTAAATTACAATGTATAAATATAATCAGAATCCTGATAGCCCAAAAAAATGATATTCAAAATCTGACATTTTTGAATTTCTGATAGTTCTGAATCTCAAAGAATTTATTATCCCATGTGATTTAGTAATAAGCTTTTAAAAAATTTTCTTTATGCAAATAAAAAATCCTCAAATATGCATTTATTTTATTTTCTTTATTTTTATCAAAATTTTTATTGACATAGTAGGATTATTACAAGGTATTAAGTATTTTTGTAAAATCAGGATTAGTTTATATTATTAGGCATGTTCATTTTTTAGAATTTGTTCATTAATTAAGAGATAGGATTAGTAATTTGAAGTATGCATGATAAATCTGATTAAATGTAATAAAATTATTTAAAATTTTAGTTGTCAAATGTCAGTATAATGAGCATAGTAAGCTTTTTGATTTTTAAATAATCACATGATGATCAGCATATGTATTATTTTTACTTAAATAATAATTAAATTTAAGTAATCATCACATTTTCAAATAATTTTAAATGATGTAATATTGAAGTAATTGTTTGTATTTAGATATATATTTTTATTGACTGAATATCAGATGTATCACAATATATATGTATATGATAACTGTATTAATCTAATTTAAATTGTGTTACAAAAAATTTAATAGTGAAGGACAAAAAAAAATTGATTTTTCAGATTATGTTTAAATATTTTACAAAAAAATCCAGTTATTGAAAGAGGAATTCAGAAGTTATAAACATTTGAAAACTTCTTATAAATAAAAATAAGCATAATATGTCATTTATATTATTTGAGTTTATAAAGAATTAATAAGGTATAATATATTAAAATTCTTATTTTATAATAACTATAATAATGTCAAAATCTAATAAATGCTCACTAAAAGATGATACTTGTGATGACCTTGTCAATGGCATAAGAGTGTAACAAATAAAGTTAAGATTCTTGAAATAAATCTTAATGAGAATTTAGTTGAAAAGGAATTATGCTGATATCACTATAATAAATTAATAGCAAATGAAAATTGTTATTTAGCAAGAGTAGTGAAAAAGCAACAATATACTCATCCTAAATATGAAAAATATACAAAAGATAATAAAGGAGAATGAGGATGATTACAAAAGAATGTTTTTGTAAAAATTTTAAAAAGATTTTAGTTTATTTTGAATCTCCCTTTGGATGTACTTATTTGTAATCTATGTCTTACTACAATAGACCATGATGAATAAAATTAACAATCTTCAAATTATCAACCACTAACGCAAAGAGTTATGATTAAAGATTTTAATTATTTATATATCCTTTATAATCATATTTTATATTCAGCAAAAAAATATAATAAAATAAAAATTTTATATCATGAAGCTTATGAAGAACTTGAACAAATTAAATTAAGTATGTAATAAAATATTTTTTTATGTTTAATTTTTTTTTATTTTACTTTTTAAAAAGAATTTTTAGCCTCAATTTTTAGAAAAAAATTAAAACATGAAAATTTTTTTTTATATTAATTTCAATTTTTAATAAAAAAAATTTTAGTATTAATTTTTAGTGAAAAAACTAATATATTTCATTGTAATAATTGTCTAATAATTTATATATAAAATAACATAAAGATAGTGAAAGGTTAGTCTATGCTTCATGCTTCAGATAAATTCAAAAAATATTAAAAGAAGAAGAATCAAAACCATAAGGATTTTTTGATAAGTTTGTTGCTGATACAAACTTTCAACAAAAAAACTTTAAAACAAATCAGTGAAATAAAAAGAAACTTATTATAATGTATTATCTTTTAGTTAGATTTAGCAATAAATTTATTAATGTAAAAGAGGATATTGAATTTCTGTTGAATGCATCAGAAACTTCTGCATCAGCAATTGAAAGTATGGCAAATATTAGACTTACAGTTAGAAAAAAATCTATTTAAAAAACAAAAGATCTGGCTAGATAATTTGCATCAGCAAACTGTTAAAGATTATATGGGACTTTTGCAATAGAAAAGAGGGAAACAACCAAAAAAATTCAATTTTACTTTTATATGTCAAATATGATTTTTAGGTCAAAATATGTTCAGATTTAACATTATCTCATTTTTTTTTTCCAGCCATTCCCCCCTTTTCTATTGCAAAGATCCTATATTATTAATAATGTATTTATATTAATTTTAATATTATTAATTATTTTATTTTAACTATGTATTTTTTTAATTGTATATTTTTTATATTTTAAACAGAAAAATCATTTAATCTTTCTTAATATTGATAACTATCACAATATCTATACATTACGATGACTTGATACTACTACTACAAGTAGTACCTTGCATTTTAAAACAATACTTATAAAATCATCTCTACAGGCTTCTGCTATATCATTTAATAATGATGCTGATCAGTTAATTCAGAATCTGAAGGGAATTGATTTTAATAATATAAATTTTCAACTTGATTTAAAATATATGAAAGATTTAAGTATTACTTATTAGGAACAAAAAAATTCTTATAGAAATTTATTTGGTTTATCTGAAAATTATAAAGAACGTATTAAACGTTTACTTATATATAGTTATGATATACAGTTTGCTGAACGAAAAAAAGACTGAAGCATGTAAAATACAAAACTTATTGATCTTCTAGAAGGAAGTTTGCATTTAACAGAAGATTACATTTCAGTAATACAATTAATTATCAACATTCTAGAACTATATGTATATTTGAAAAAAATGTTTTAGTTACTCTAATGGATTATTCTGGACAAAAAAATATATATTATGCTGTCATGAATTATATAATTAAGGAGGATGAATCTAATGTACTACAGCAAATTCTTAATATGATACCTTTTATAGGTTCACTACATGTATCCTTAAATAGTCAGGAGACTGTATTTTAAAAAATGTATCACACAGTATTTGGTTCACGCAAAATCCTTGCCAAAAATCCAAAACTATATCGAATTAATCTTCTTCTAGAACTTGCATTTAAGGGATGGCTGTAGTTAAAGAATCTGTCAAAAACCTTTTTTATAATTGCAAAGACCCTTAAATATGTATGTTCATTAATCTTTTTTGATGATGTAATTCCATTAGTTTTAGACTTTTACCCAATAATTTTTCGTAGTAGATATTGGGAAATGTTTAAAGAAGCAATGATACGTATATGGATAATCTTTTATCGATATCACCGTAAAAATTACAATAAGTTACCATTGGCTTTTCTTAGTGACATTTTTTACTGGCAAAATATTAAGCATCCAATAATAGAGACTTTTGAATCTTCTCTCCATATCTTTAGTGATTACTAAGTGGAAAACTTTCATAGTTCAATATGACATCAAACAAATTGTTTCAACACTGCACAACAAATTATTAATCAAGCAAAAATAATTGACCAAATGCGTGGTGAAAATTCCTTCATTGAAGTTTTTTCAAAAAATCATAATATTGTTTACACAGAAAAACAGTTAGAATTTTTGGAAAAAAAAACAGCAATTTTTCTTGCAGATTTCTTCCAAAATATTTGGAAGAATCGTGGGCATACAACAAAAAAAAAGGTTAAAAAGCATTGGCAATATAATTTACCAACACTTAACAAAATTGTAGACGAAAAAATTCTACCAATGGGTTGGAATTCATCTTATCCGCCTAAGTTACAGTAGATAGACTATGTGATTGGAATAAATGTTCTTTGTCATCAGAGGCGCCGGATAGTGTTTTATCATGTGGACATGGTTATCACATAGAAAGAATTGAGAAAGTGTCCACATTGCTATAAATACCTTTGTGATGGTATCAAACATAATTGTAAAATATTTCAAATACTTTGGAGATGGAATTTGATGATAATGTTGAAGAAGATACTAACGAAGATTTGGAATACCAGAATAATTTGCAAGAAAGTAATGTTGACGAGGTGGTTTCAATGGATAAAGACATAAATAATGAATTGGTAGAAGCATTAAAATCACTTAGGTTATGTCAGTAATAAAGAGGTATGCTTTATTGCAGTCTCGTCAAACGAAAAAAAATTCATTTATTAAAATATTAAATATTATTTATTTATTATTTAAATATTTAATTTATCAATGGTTGTATAAAATTAACTATTCAGCGAATTTATACTCGAATAAAAAGACAAATTTTAATTAATCATTTTGGTAAAACAATTGGACATTTTCTTAATTTAGATTTATTTTAATTTTTTTTTTTTTAAAAAAATAACTTTAAAAAGAAATTATTGATTAATTTATATCGATATAGATCAATTATTATTATATAATTTATAAAAAAGTTATCTTTAGCAAATTTAAAGTATATAAATATGTAAAATTTACTAAATTAGTTGATAGATAACGGAATTTACGTTACTTGATAAAATCGAAATGATCGGCAAAATAATGTGATAAAATAGAAAGCCCGCTATGTATTTTGTGAACTTTGTGATCATATGCACCTTAAAATAATAAATTAAACCTGTTAAACGCTAACAGTAATGAACGATTCTTTTATTACCTTTTACATTACATTATAATAATATTTGTACTTTATTTATTCACTCATTTGGGATGATTAAAAATTTGCCGTTACAATAACCGGTCTAAATTATGAATATATATTTAAAAGGATCGTCGTCTCGATGTTGAAAGTATTAAGATAAAACTTTGTGATGCCAAGCAAGGTTGGGAAGATTTTTAGGGAAAACATTAATAAAATCAAAGACTCTAAGGATACTGTTGAATGTTAAAAGTTTATTCAACAAAATTTATTTATTTACAGATTTCAACGCAAAATGTATTTATGTTACAAAATTTCCAATTTCACGACTTGGTATATTGGGGGAACAGCCGGAAAAATTCAAATTTACTTTTATATACCAATTGATTTTCAGACCAAAGTTTATTGTAGCCTAAATTCTTCGCAATAATGAACCACAAGCGACTCCAATAAATTCCTTATATGATAATTGCTTCAATTCCAAATTTTTATTCATTAGATAAGCATGACTATCTTTTATTTCCTATGGATGTTAGATAGATTTATCAGTGAGTTTTTTCAGCAGATTTACATCAAATTGAAATTTTTATACTTAATTGGGTCATCTTGTGTTTGGATTCGCATAAAAATGCTTTGTTTTGATATAATAGAATTCCGTCACATTCCATTATCGGTTGTCCAATTTCATCATACATTGTTCATTTAGAAAGATTTTAACAGGTAACTTAACGTTTCGCTAAGGACATACATATTTTTGCGACCAATAGCATTTCTTTCTCGATTGCTGAATCTTCGACTTTCGTCACACCCTTTTTAATTTTTGCAAGGTATGAAATACTTATTTGATTATGTTTTCAGGTTGATATGTTTCAAAGATATAATCGACTTTGGAAATTCATTATTATCATCTACATGTTACAATCTTCTTCGGTTCTCTTCATCAGACGAAGTTCGCTTCCTGATAAGTTATTAATATGAGAGAAATAAAATGATGGCAATAAAATCAGTAAGTACAAAAAGTATAAGCGTCACGTTTATGTCACGACGTAAAGGATAACCTTTTAATCTTATGCTCAGGACTGAGAAGCTTGCAACCAGAGGTGTTATTAGCCAGAAGGATGCCATATACTAAACGTTTACCTTGCAATGAATGAGGTAATTTAACATTTTCCAAATATAGCACTTGCGATATTTATGCTACAGTTACAGGTTAGACAAAAAAAAGGCAAAATTAAATTAATACAAATCACATACTAAAGCCACATTTTAACGAATCTAACATGCAAGAAGCTTTTTCATTACGTCAAATTTCCATTATCATTAAGGATAATAAAGGCTTGCTTCGTCTTATTTTCTTTATGAGGCTTATTAATGATTATTGAGCATAAAGTACTTATTTCTTATTTTACTGAAATTGTGCCTGAGGCATATAAATTGTTTATTTTAGAAGGAGAGTATTGTCTCTTTTTTATATGATTATAATATATTCAAAAAAGAAAAGATAACGAATGAAAATTTAGAAAAAGATCTATTATATACAGTATATTTATAAAGTGATAAAATTTCGCTGCATCATACAATAGTCTAAAATCAAGGGGTGAACAAGACCATATAGCACCACAATTATATCTATTCATTTTATATTCAATGCTGAATAAGGCATCCTGCAATGATTCACTACCCCTCCCCCTACAAGGGACGGGAGTATCTGGGAGTGCAATTTAGTCGGAATGAATGAGTCAGGGATAACGAGAACGAGGAGAAATTCGATTGCGAGTGACTCTGTAATGTCCATCCAAAAAAAATTATAAAGTTTAACAGATAACATGACTTTAATAAAAAGATTCAAACTGCAAACGAAGAATTGTATACATTATGGTTAGTTTATCAGAGAAAATGTTGTAAGGAAAAAAAAAAATTTTTTATTTATTTATTTTATTTTTTTGTTTTGTAAAACGGTTCACCGGTTCTTTTATGCGATTCCTTATTTCCTTTTTTTTTTTTAATAATATGCAACATCAGATTTAACATCAAAAAATCAAGACAATGTGAAATTTATTATCATTGATATTACATCATTTTGTATTTAAATTTCTAAGTTCTTAAGAGCTCGTGTATTTTCATATGTTTTTACTTAAGTAATCAATCACGCAATCTTATAACATGTTTAAAGAAAAAAAAATTTTTATTTTCAGAAGCCTTAGTGCTATATAATGTTCTATTTGCGTAAATAAATATATGAATTTTATGTTTATTTATGATTCAACTTTACATCGGTTACACAATTAATTATAAATCGTTTATAAAGTCACAATAAAATAGCTATCGTTTGGTTTTTTCATCACAGTCTTGATTATTTTGAAAAATATTTTGAATAGAACTTTTTATATATTTAGGCTTCGTTTCAAGGAAAAAAAAAATGACTTATTTTGTTGTTTTTTATCTCCTATGCGACAATATTTATAAGTTCATAACATTTCTGATTTGTATGTATACTAAATGATGATTTTACTTTTTACACGTCTTAACTGTTAAATTTACGATTTTTTTTTTTTTAGATCTCACAACATAATCTTCCTATAGTAGTTTATAAAGCTGGAAGTGGATGTGAAAATTGCGATAAAATTATTTTAATGGTTTTAATCATTATCTATGGTTATTGCTAAACTATAAAGGTGCGATTAGAAATTATTTTCCAAGAAAATTTCTTAGTTTACACGAAACATTAGTCATGTGACATAAGGCAAAAGAACGTAAGTTGAATTTATCAATCAACCAGTTAATTTTTCAAAGATTAAACATTTTAAATTTTTCTGTTATAGATAGTTCAAACTACCCGTCCATGTTTAAAGGCACATCATGGAACATTTATTTATACTTTTTTTTTTTTTTAAAAAAAAAAAATTATCTTTCTCTAAATTTACATTTTATAATTTTTTTCAATATTAATAATAAAATTTTTTAAAAAAAAATTTAGTCAATTCTTTATATAGTTGCATGTCAAAACTCAGTTTAGCAAATGGCAAAGCCGAGACCCTATATTTCACAATATAATTTGGACTTTTGACGAGATTTTATTATAGTTTCGAGTTTCGACGGTATTGCCAGTAAGATTTATTATAATTTTAATAGTGAAACCAAGAGGGTTTTGCCAGGCAACCCAATATTAATTTTATTCAACAATGAAACATATTTTGAAAATTTTTTTGGTAATTCAAAATATACTTATTTATCGTTTTACTTCACTTTATACTTCAATAATTTTTTTATAAAATGATAGCTGATTAAATTTATCATTTAGTTTCTCAAATAAATATATGTTTATTATACTTCCTCGCTCGGCGTTCTTAGTTAGCTCGTTCTGAATATGTGATAATATTTCTCGTAACTTGATTTTAATAGCAACCGACCCATATTATTTAATTTATGAATCAAGGATTTTTTTTTTTTTTTTTAAAAAAAAAAAAAAAATATTAATTTTCAATAAAATTTCAAATAATTTATTTCCTAGTCATAAAAATGCTTAACTATGTTCCTGATATTTATTCATTTTGTTACTGTTAACGATGATAAAGACAGGATGGTTGATGGAAAATTTCAAAATTCGTTCAACATTTTTTACTCCAAGATAACCAATTGCTCTTATATTTAATTTACTTAATACATTTTTTTCACCATAGTTTACAAATAATTATTCAAATTCTTAACTCAATCAAATTTCTTATCTTGAGAATGCTATCACAATATCAGGATTTAACGTATAGGAATCTTTTTATTGGGTTAATGATGATTTCGTAAGGAGGTAAATAGGCACCAAGATTATTGAAAGGATCAAATAGACAGACATTGGTCCGCAATTCTCAAAACTTTGGAACATTATGTTAAGAAAAATAGGAGACTCCAATTCATGAAAACTTACATCAAGATATTACAAACATGAACGTGATATTGACAAGCTGACGAAGGAAGTTCTTAATCAAATTTAGGATTATTTGTATTTATATATTATGTATTTTTTTTTAAATAATCATTAAAAAAATAAAATTATGAAGATTTCCGACGTTAATTAATCGAAGAATTTATACTTTATCGCTTTCGTATGTTTCATCTTTGTTGTAAAATGAAATTTTTTTAAGGTACTTCCTATATCAAGTATTATATTGAATATACAAGCAATATAATTGATAAGAATCAAAGAAACCGGATATAATAAATCTGGCTCCAAAATATTATTAAAATATTTCTGGCACGTCTATAACACGTGATATTATACGTCTAGTTATAATTTCAACATTTAAAAGTTATTAATTAAAAATTAAATTTAACTTTATTTTCAATTAGACAAATAAAAATAATATACAACAAGGCATTATTTTCAAACTCTCTGATTAATTAATTATTTTTTTTTTTTTTTGAAATGAATCTATATACTTTATATTTAATCTTTTAGCTAAACTTTAATAAAATATGCGAATAATGAATCAGCTAACATTAATGACTGAATTAAACAGATATTTCAGATAAAATAGTAACATTTACAAAAGCAGTTAGATTAAAAATAATACTTCAAATAGGAAGTTAGTTAAATGAGAATTTCCTAATACAAATTTAGTACAATTAAATGTTCTTGTAAAAAAGTAAATTTAGATTGGAATGATCAAAATCGGAATTTGTTCTTTGTAATAGTAAAGAGAATAGTAAATTATTTTAAATTTCATAAAATGACTTTTATGTTATAATTATAATGTTTAATATAGAAAAAATTATCTTGCAAATTTGCATAAAATAGTTATTTTATAAAGATATTATATAACTATTTTTAAATTAAATTTTTAAATTTTACGATTCAAAATATTAATTTTTTTTTTTAATTTATAAAACTATAAAAAGTAATATTTCATTTTTAATCCAATTTTAATTGTGGCAGCAAAATCGCATTGCCTAAATTTGAAATTTCAAGTTGGATTGCCTGAAATCGAAATTTGAAACACAAATAGATTATGCATGCCGATATTTATCCGTTTATATAATATTTTTAAATTCGGTTCCGTGATTTATCCGATACATATCTTTTTATGGTGCAATGAGAATTAATTATTTTTTAATTTAAATTTATCAATATCCGAATATAAGAAATGAATTTAAAGTCTAAATTTGAATTGAAATTTTATTTAAAAGATTCATTAATAATTCTAAAGTTATATGTATAATAGGTCAAATTGTAACTTTAATCCTTTTTTTTAAAAAAAAAAATTGCAAACTTCTTAAAAATTTGATAAATACCCTAAGAAGATTTAAAATTATTTGACATATGAAATGGATAGAGGCATTAGTCGGATAGAAAACATTGAATTTATTTATTTAATTTATTCATTCTTTTAAATTTTAATACATTTTAAGCAGATCCCGTTTTCTTTGCAGCGCATAATATAATTTGGAATAATAAGATTCATAGAATATACAACTACAAAGTTAGAATCTATAATTAGAGAAGTCCGATTCCATCTGCATAATCTTTGGGCGTAAAATTTTTTTTTTTTAAGTACACTAGATTCATTTTTGCTTCTGTTACACAAATTAGAAATTCTTGACCGAAAGCCCGCAGCAGCTTCTGAATATGGTGTCTTCTTTTTTTTCCTTCGATTAGCAAAGGGATCGTACTTTTTTTATGCTAATTTGCAAGATAGTTATTTTCTTTATTTAATCTTATAATTAAAATATAAAAGATATTAATAAAAATTTACTACAGTATTTGTAAAGTAGATTTATAAAACTAAAAAAATTAATATTTGATTTTATAATTTTAAAATTTAAATTACATCAATAATTAAATAAGAGCAATAATCAACTTGGTGCACCACATATTCCGGTCAATATTTAAATTGGGGCAGCAAAATCGCATTGCCAAATTTGAAATTTCAAGTTGGATTGCCCGAAATCGAAATTTGATCCTTAATTTTGGGCACCTTTTATGGCATAATTGATTGTAAATCACGATGACTCGAAAAAATTATGAAGTGACTAACTCTTTTTGATTTATCATAAATAAATGTTCGTCTAAAAGAATAATCAATGTTTTTATGATTGTCCATTCCAAACAGTCTTAATTTAAAAAGGGTCATTATTATTTTGTTTAAAAGCTATAAACTAATTTTGAAATGATGAATTTTTTTTTTTTAAAATTTTAAATTTTATTTAGAACTTAACAATTTCTGTATATACGGTATAAGAACTGAAATTTAATTCCAAATTTGAAAATTGAATTTTCACTTAACAGAGCCATTACTAAATTTTGATTTAAAATCCCAATAACAAAAGTTATTAAAGTTATGAAATTTTGTAAATGATTTTTTTTTGTATAGTTGGTTAAATTATTCTTATTCCCTTTTTTTTTAAAAAAAAAAAAAATTTGCAAACTTTAATGAGTTAATAAAAGTAATAAATATCCTAATAGCTATCGTAAAATCGATTTTAACATTTTTTTTTTCTTTGACATGGATAGAAGCATTAGTGAGATAGAAATTTTGAAACAAAAAAATTGAATTTTTTATTTAATTTATTTCATTAATTTAATTTTTTTACATACATGATTATTTCTGTTGTACCCGAAATGCGTTAATGTCCGAAATGCGCATTTGGGATATCCCAAATGCGAAGATCTATTCGCTTGCCCCAAATGCGCATTTCGAATATCCCAAATGCACGTTTCGGACAATATCCAAATGAACATTTCGGGTATGTCCCAAATGCACATTTCGGATATCCCAAATGCGCATTTCGGACATCAACGCATTTGGGTACAACATTTCTAACTTGTTTATGCACTACATTTTATTTCTGTTACACAAGATAGAAATTCTTGATCCGAAAGTCAGAATATTCTTTTTTTTCTTTGATTAACTAAATAGCTCATTCTTTTTTTTTGACACATTATCAATAACCTTTTAAAAATAAATTATTACAAATTTATAAATGTACTTGCAAATGTTCAAACTTCAAGTCACCAGTAAATCAAACCGTTTTGTCTATTAGCAAAAAAAGTTATTACTTTCTATGCATTACGTTACATTAAATCTGTTAAATAGAAAATAGTTACGCGATACCAGTCGAACATGATGTTTTGTTTCAAACATATATATGCATAATTCAGACTTGCAGAATTCTTTTGTATTGTGAAACAAATAATTAGTATGATTAGCTTATGATCGTCATGAAGTTTCCATACATAAATAAAGGGGAAAAACCGAAAAAAAAAAAAAAAAAAAAAAAATTGTTAATATCATGGAACAAATAGTTAATTTTACAACAAACGGCACATCAATAGTTACATCAGCACAAAATAAAGATAAACCGAAATTGAAAGGAAATACAAATAAGAAATGTCCCCGATGTCAAAAAAGGAGACGACGAGTAGAAAATCATGATATTTGCCAATTTTGTTATAGATTATATAAGCCAAGCGGAAGTAAAATAGTTGATGATTTTATTAGAGATAAACAAATTAAAAACATTGATGACTTGATGGAGTTTATTCCCTATGATCGATTCAAGCATATAAAATTTTGTGTCGAAGATGAATTTAGTAAAATTTATAAAGCTACTTGGATTGATGGTTATATTCTACATTGGAATAAGCGTAACTCAAATTTTAAACGGGTTGGTGCTATGCAAGTTTTTCTTAAAAGAGTTAATAATTCTGAAAACATTAATTCTGAAGAATTAAATAAGGTATGTATTATTTTTTTGAATATATATAATAACTTAACTTTTGTTAATACATTTTGAAAAATTAGCAAATTAATAGTCATAAGAGTTACGGAATAACTCAAGAAACAACTACAATGGATTTTATGATAATTTCAAATATAATTGTATTCAATTGGACAGATCATAAGCAATATATAATAGATCAAATTTTACACAAAAGCAAAAATAGAGTTGTAGATGATTTAATTAGAGATAGGCAAATTAATAGTGATGGTATGATGATTGAATTTATTCCTTACAATAAATTTATAAATTTAAAGTTTTGTGTCGAAAATGAATTTAATAAATTTTATAATGCTACTTGGATTGATGGTTATATTTTTCATTGGAATATGAATAATATAAACTTTGAACGGAATGGATCTACACAAGTTATTCTTAAAAAACTTAATAATTCCAAAAACATCATTACTGAAGATTTAAATAAGGTATGTATTATTTTTTGTAATATATATAATAACTTAACTTTTTGTTAATACATTTTGAAAAATTAGCAAATTAATAGTCAGAAGTGTTACGGAATAACTCAAGAACCAACTACAATGGATTTTATGATAATTTTAGATGAATTCAATACAGAATATAAGCAGTATATAATGGATCACTTATTATACAAAAGCAAAAATAAAGTTGTAAATGATTTTATCAGATATACACAAATACATCTGATATATCTGAAATAATGGAGTTTATTTCTTATGATCAATTTAAGGATATTGAATTTATTGCTGAAGGTGGATTTAGTAAGGTTTATAAAGCTACCTGGATTGATGGTAATATTTTGAGTTTTGATATTGAATTTAAACGAAATGGTCCTAAACAAATTATACTCAAAGAACTTGAAAATTCAAAGAACTTCACTTCTGAAAATCTAAATGAGGTATAGTAATTAATCTATTTATATTATTCAAATATAATAAGGAAATTTATTAAGCACTTTTAAATATCTAGCTTAAAATTATTTATGATTATAATATGTCATTAAAAAAGAATACATTATCTTATGGACCTTATGTAAATAAGTGTTATGGAATTACACAAAGTCCTATTACAAATAATTTTATGATGGTTATAGATTATTATGAATTAGGCGATTTAAAGCATTATTTATCAAATAACTTTTATGATCTTGACTGGAAGGATAAATTGTCTATATTGATATCTATTATAAATGGACTTAATGATATTCATAGTTCAGAAATTATTCATCGGGATTTTCATAGTGGAAATCTTCTTATAAAAGCCATGTCAGCAACAATATGTGACTTAGGCTTAAGCAAATCTGCAACTGATTTAGCGGACGATGGTAATGAAATTTATGGAATTATCCCTTATGTTGCTCCAGAAATTTTTAATGGAAATAAATATACTAAGGCTTCAGATGTATATAGTTTTGGTGTAATTATGTGGGAGATTATCACAGGTAGAAGACCTTTTTGGAATAGAGTTCATGGTACAGAACTTATTATTGAAATTTGTGATGGTCGACGTCCTCAAATAGTATCAACTGCTCCTAAAGGTTATATCAAATTAATGCAGGAATGTTGGGATTCTGATCCAAATAAAAGACCGGCAGCTAATAATATAAAAAGAACATTACATTATATATGGAATTTTGAATTTCATAATCCAACAGAAATTATCAAATCAACAGATATTGGGCCCATAGCCAATAATCCAGGAGCAATCTATTCAAGTAGACATTTAAATGATATGATGAAATCTGCCGTATCAATTAAGAGTTTGAGAAGTCAACCTACTACTTCAATATTGGGTAACATTTCAATAAAAATTAAAATTCTCAATTAATTTTTCATATCTATTGATGAGTAATATAATTAATTATTTTTAAAGATAAAAGAAGTTTCGAAGAAGATTTGGAAGATTTGATTGCGGATGATAGAAGTTTAAAGAAGTTTAAATTATCTAAAGATAAAATAAATGGTAAAATCTTAAATTAAAATCTATATTTAATAATTTAATTTAATTAATGTTTGTTTTTCTTAGGTTATGAAACAAGAGCACTTGATTACGATATCTAAATTTTATTCTACCGATAGAAATGTAACATTCTATAAAGAAACATTTATTACACACAGTATCATTCTGTTTAAGAAAAATCATAAAATAAACGATACAAATTTACATTTATTTTATAATATATACCATGATTAGTAATTAATCGCTGTGGATTTTTTTTTTGCCAATATTAGACGGTATGAAATTGAGAAACTAATAAAGTTCATCGAATTCTGCGAAAGTTATTTTATGTGAGTTGTATTTTTAATTTTTTGTAAAATAATTTATAGAAACCATTTAAGAATTTAGTTCAAAGTTTAAAATATTGGTTGGCTAAGAAATTCAAAACACTTCCAACTGATCACGTTATTGAGATTAAAGTAAAGGATGAGAATCATGCAACAAAAAAAATGAATTTTCACCACACATTAAAGTTGCTTTTGTGCAATCTAAGATATCTTAGATAAATCATTAATAAACTAAAGAGAATAAATTATAAATGGAAAGGCATAAAAACAAAAAAAAGTGACTTAACTCTTACTAGAAGTGATTCAAAAGAGGAATGAACTTAAAGAAAATAACGGGCTCAAGATCTGAAAAAAAATAAAGAAATCGTCATTCGATCGCTGCGGTCAGACCGAAAATCAAAAAATAAAAGCTGACTCACCTAATACTTCTGCGAGAACTTTTAGGAAAAAGGGGCAAAATTTTTTGTTCAGTCGCTGCATCCTGAGGCGATTGCGTCTCTGTCAAAGAATAAATTTTTTTATCTTTTCTTTCTCGATCTAACATAACATTTATAATATTTCGGAAACAAAAAATCATTTTTTGATAAGCAAAAATATATATAAATTAAATACAGTGTGTGACAAAAAAAATTGAACTCGCAGAGCGATTAAATCACGTGCAAAATTATTAACAAATAATCCAATCAATTTAAGTAAACTACATATTGTTTCGCTCGTTATTGACATAATAAATCCTCCTCCAGAATGTCTTCAAATAAGCTCATTTCACAACGTCAAACTTTTTGTTTTATTGAATAAAGGAATACATTCCCCTAAAGAAATTCATCGATTAACTGGCATCCTTTTTCATTAATTAATTATAATATCAAAAAATTAAAAGAGACCAGTAATGATGTTCTTAGAATTATTAAGTTTTTTAAGAACAACTTGTATAGATCCATTTCGATCAAAGTTTAACTTATTTATATTCCAACGAAGAATATAACCATTGATCCAAGTAGCTTTATAAATTTTACGAAATTCATTTTCAACACAAAATTCTATATTAATAAGTTGATTATAGGGAATATACTCAATCAAGTTATCGTTGCTATTAATTTGCCTATCTCTAATAAAATCATCAACCATTTTACTTCCACTTGGATTATATAATCTGTAACAATATTGGCAAACCTCATGATTTTCAACTCGTCTTCTCCTTTTTTTACATCGGGGACATTTCTTATATGTATTTCCTTTCAATTTTGGCTTTTCTTTGTTTTGTGCTGATTTGAACTATTGGTGTGCCATTTGTTGTAAAATTAGCTATATGTTCCATGATATAACAATTTTATTTTATTATTTTAAAACTTCGGTTTTGCCATTATTTATCCATGACGATCATGCCATATCATTGTCCGAAGCGTAAGCGTAGTACACTTTCGGTTAAAGCTGAAACCATGTCCCACACGTGATCCACCAATAAGTATTATATTACGGGTGATTTATTATTAAGTATGGTAGATCAACTATTTGACAGATTACCTAGTTTTAACAATAAAAAATATACTCCATCGGCTGCATTTATCAGATGTAAATAAAACAAACAATCATAGTTGGTTATAGTCAAATAATTATTTATATTAAACAGGTTTAAACGTAATGCATTGAAAGTAATAAATTTTTTTGCTATAAATTTGATTACTTTTTCGTGACTTAAAATAAATTTTGATCTTTTACAGTACATTTATAAGTAATTCTACAATAATTTATATTTAAACAGGCTATTGATGCTGTGCCAATAGTAGAATAAAAATGAAAGTAAAATTCGCTTCAAAAGCTGCTGAAGATCTATCCGGTTTAAGAATTTCTCTTTTGTGTAACAGAATAAAAAATGAATTTATTACACTTATTTCCACCTTAAGAAGCTCATAGATAAATATTAATGATTCAATAAAATTTATGTTAATCCTAATTAACTTTCATTTAAAATAAATCAATCTAACTATTCCATTTTATAAATGAATTATCATTTCGTGTCGTGTTATAGATTTTAAAATTGTAGATGTATATATGTCAAATATAGTAATAGGTATAACATATTCGTCAATCATTAGTTTGATTACAATAAATAGTGTTGACTGTTTTTCATAAAATAAAATAAATTTATTTGTATAAAAGTATTTCACGTGACGTTTGTCGATCGTTTTAACAACGCAAATTATACATTTCTCACTCCTAAACTATTAATCATTTAATTTTATTTTGTTGACTCATCACATTAATAATTCCATTTAGCTATTATATATTTGGTGGAGTATAATGACCGGTGTTATACGATACGAATGGCGCAGTAACAGCGGAAAAATAACGGAAATGTTAAAAATATCAAAAAAATAATTATAGTAATTATGTATGTTATATTAAATATATATGATAAAATAATTATATAACATTTGGTTTTATAATTATTATTCGTTATTTTCTTTTAATTATTATTATATTATATTATATTCGTTATATTTGTATTATGGAAAAAGTTAGTATTTAGAATTTTTGTATAAAATCCTCAAAAATTCGCCTTGTTTAAAGAAGGATTGACGAGTCTTGGGAAATACCTCCGAAATCTTGAATTTTATAAAAGTTCTATCCTTACCTTTCAACATTTATTGGGTCTTCATATAGACTAGACTTTAATAAACAACTACACAAAAGAATCGTATTAAGTAAATTGTTGTCAAATCTTTACTACGATGGGCCTGGGTTAGAATAAAATCGTTGTTGGTTTTCAGGTTTTCATACATATTGACTACTGAAATCTTAAATTGCAGATCTGCTTAAGGATTGGAATCGATACTAATAAAATCGAATTAGGACGTAAAATGACATATTTATCACACATGGCGCATTAATATATGGAGTCAAAGTTGAATATTTGTCAAATTTTTCATTCTTTTATATAATTTGTAACTAAACATCTAATTCATGTTTAAAATTTAAATAAACTAATTATTATAAATTTAAAGTATAAAATTGTATAGCATTTATTTAATATAACTGATTTCATTATTCAAAAAAACTAGCGGTTTTACCTGGGCGATGCCCCGGGAGGTTCGCTAACGCGACGTGAAATAGATGTTAAAACTTAATTTTTTAAAGTTATAGCATATATGTATCAAAGACATAATCTTACTATATCTCTAACCTTAATCCTAATTCTAACATTAACTCGTAATTGTTGTAATTAATATATTATTATTTATTTTCAATTTTTAATGTTAATTGATTTATTTTAATTTTTAAATAATTTAATTTTATTTTTAAATACTTATTTTAAATGTAATTTAACAATTTATTTTCTGTTTATTATTAATTTTGTATATTATTTCTCTGTTAATTTTTTTTTAATTTTAAAGTTTAATAACTTTAATTTTTAATTTTAAAATCTCGGCATTTAATTTTTAAATTTAATTTTTAATAACTACGATATTTTTTTTTAATTGTTTTTTTATAAGTACAGGTTTAGTTACGCCACAACTTTACAGAAACTTTGTTTCCTTACTATTCAGTAACTGCACAGTACCTATTAGGCTGCGATTAAGCTACTACTAAGTAAGGTAGTAACCATATATTTACTATTCAGTCACTTTGCAGTTACTGTGTATTAAGAAAACCAAGTTTCTGTAAAGAAATTTTACGTGAAATAAGAGATTTCCGTGAAAGATTAATAAGAATACTTCGTTATCAAAAGAAAGGTTTACCTATTAGACTTTATGATATTAGTGAGGTAAATGTGAATAGGAAATCACCAGCGAGGAACTTCGGGCAATAATTACAATCGTTTCCATGACTTTTGGAAAAAATGAGTCAACTAAAAGTAGTTGAACTAATATTGATGATGGTCTGAGACATTTGCCATCAGTTTTGGAAACAATTTGTGCTATGGTGAAAGTAAATATAAAGAATATGACCACAAGAAAACAAATTGAGCAAGTTTATTGATAAATTAAAATTTTTCACGTGAAAGAATGATTAGACAAGTTGAAAAACAAAAAATCGAATCAATTATTGAGAAACTATAATCGCGATAAATCGATTCTTAAATCGATTCTAAATATCGAAATCTATTCCAATCCCTAGATCTGACTGATTCTCTTAACATATTGGGTTGTCGCTCTTTGTGCTTAACTTGTATTGGATCCCTGACGACACTATCATCATGATATATAACAAAATACTAGTTAAGCATTTGTAAAATACTTTAATAGTAATTGTTTTAATTATTTGTTAAACAGGATTCAACGGACTCTATGTTTGATAGGTATTGGCATTTTGCTGCAATCGGTTAATACCTGCATTATTACAACGTTAAAATTAAGTATAATTAAAAATATTAAATTTATATATTTATATTACAATATTAAATAATTATAATTATAAAAAATACTAAGAAATATTCATTCTTCTTCACGATCTGCAACTTGCATCATTTCAAGTAATGGATTCATTCGCTCTACAACATCGCTTTGAATCAATTGATGCCCCTCGAAGGATTAAGACAATTTAGTGTAACTGCCATTCCAAATGCAATAAAATTTTTTTCTGTATTTGAATCAGTAAATGCCCGATCAATAATTAAATTAAGAAACGTATAAGATAGTTTGTTTAATTTCATATAACACTCCCGTGTAATTTCAGCATCCTTGAATCTTCGTTCTTCTTTTTGTATAACTTGCCAATTTTCTGTTTTAGTTTAGGAAGATTGGTAAATTCACTATGGATAATATCCTTAATATGCTGTACAATATTACTTCGCGCTTGACATGAAATTCTTTGAGCCTAAAAACAAAAAATAAAATAAGTAAAATATATTATTTAAATATTATAATTACTATTTTACTTACCAATGAATGAATATGTTTAGTAATAAATCGTTTCCACCCTCCATTTTTTATTTTTTTTTTTTGAAATTCTTCCTTATCATTTGGATATTTAATTTTTTCAGATTCAGCTTAAATTGCTTGGCTAATTATATCTTATAAAATAAAATAAAATCGTTTAATATTTTAACTTGGTTTGTATACTCAATACTTACATTTATCCATTTGTCACTTTTTACTTGACTACCACTAAAGCCAGCTGGTCAAAATATTATTCATCGAGATTTTCATAGCTGAAACATCCTTTATAGTGTATTTTACACAGTAATAAGCGATCTAGGAATAAGTAAATCTTCGACCGAATCAACAGACAATGATGATGATGTTTATGATATTGTACCTTATGTTGTTCTAGAGATTCTTCAACGACAAATATATACCACATCTTCAGATATATATAGCTTTACCAATGCACCCAAGGGTTATATTGAATTAATGCAACAAATGCTGGCATTCTGAGCCGAATCAAAGACCGTCAGCTGCTGAGATATACAATAACTTTATGAAATGTATCATGTCTAATGAATTTAAAAATAAACCATAATGACAAATCATCCTGGTGCAGTTTACAAAAGCAGGCTCTTAAGTGAAATGATGATATCTGCAATTACAAGAAATCGATCTATTATTTCGAAACTAGGTAAAATCTCTTTTTATAATCAGAATATATTTATAAATTCATTTTTGTAACACAAAATTGTTCAAAAGGCAAAAGGATGTTCAACGAAAATTTGGATGAAGAACACATACAGGACAAAAGTAATAAATTATCTGAAAATAAAAATATTGGTAAATACTTTACATTCTCATCTATAGAGATAATTTTCAATTGATTTTATTAAAATTCATAATTGTTTGTTAGATGATTGTTATGTAACGAAAGAATTTGAATTTGATATTTGAAACCGGAGCCCTTTGTGACGAACAAAGGCTCTTATTAAATCTAGTTTTGATTGCTCCATTACCCCGAAGACAAGTTTACCAACTTTGACTGATTCCTTAACATTTCTTTACTACGAAAATACTGAAAAACCAAATATACCAGATTCTTTTATAGATTCCTACTCTGATATAATTTTTAGCATACATCATTATTCTATTTAATTTCAAAGAATTGAATGTAGTAAAGACATTAATTTGAAATGATTAAGTCACATTCAGTAGTATGATATGTAATAATTATTTCACAAGGAACTGTGGATATCGATGATTTCAAGGCTCAACCGTGACAAATTATGATATTCCATAGTGACTCCGTGAAATAATTATTACTTAATACTTGATTTTTATTACGAAAATTAGAGCCACGGAATAAAATGTTCTTTAAAATTTTTACTTCAAAAACAAATTTGTTAATTTCTAAGAATTAAAAAAAAAAATTTACGTCAAAATTTATAGTATATTTCAAAGGACAGGAAGTAATAAAATAAAGTTCAACTAGCTATTAAAATCAGGTTACGAGATATAATAAATCATATGATCCGAACATTATTTGACATCTTCACATTAAATAATCATTTCAAACAGCTAACGACTCATATATTTATAATAATAATTCTTTTCAAATGCCTTTATGCAGAAATTCTCACTCAAATAGAATTCAATTATGTTAGACATGAAAGAAGAAACTGTTGTGACTGAAATTGATTTTCGTCTGAAGTTGGAATTCAGATGATCTTTGAGTGTCAAATAAAATTGGAATTCCAATTTCGATACCCTTTATGTCATCTGAATTCTAATTTCATTCATGATCTTATTGGTCAATTTCTGTGTAACTATTTTAATTTCAGTTAAATTCTAATTTCAGGTACAAGACCACTGAAATTGGACCGTATAGATTACAAAAAAAAATTTTTTTTTTTAAATTTAATTCACTATAAATTTGCTAAAAT
This sequence comes from Funneliformis caledonium, assembly GCA_910591825.1. Classification (NCBI taxonomy): domain Eukaryota; kingdom Fungi; phylum Glomeromycota; class Glomeromycetes; order Glomerales; family Glomeraceae; genus Funneliformis; species Funneliformis caledonium. The sequence goes on from CAJVPQ010000016.1 coordinate 30,009, forward strand.
TCGTACTAAAATAACGATATGCTTATTTTCAATTTAAATTTTAAAGTTTAATTCAATACTTCAATTAAAAATTTATAAAATACAATTTCATTTTTTATTTAATTTTATAATGTAATGTTAGTTATTTTTCGCTAAATTTCCAAATTAGGCGATAGCCGTCTCATGCAAAAAAATCTCATTCGAATACACAGTATTCGAATGCTAACTCGAATCCTATACTCAACGTACTGTAAAGAATTGTTATCATTTTTTTTTTTTTGATATTTATTCCTTATCAAATATAAAAAGATTTTCTTTTACCAATAAATTTGTCGTTGATTTACGTTAACATTGTGATGCATTCTAACTTCATTACGAATTGTTCGTTTTTTAATTTCGACATTGCATATTATCGATGTTATCGGCTTAAAAAATAAATTACTGATGGCACGAATCATCCTTAACAAAATAATGGTAATTAAACTTTTCCTCAAAAAGGCAATAACACTTCTCGAAAAGCAATTTGTTAAGATAACACAAGATTAATTCATGTATACTTGTTAGATAAAAGGTTAGAGGAGTGAGAAAAAAAAATTTTACCACGTGCGATAACAAAATTTAGAGATAACCGCGGTTTTTTCTGTCGAGTAATAATTTTTTTTTTTTGTGGTGTTGATGATGTTTTTACTATATAAATTCTCTGAAATCAACTATAACAAATATAACAAAGAGAACAAATAATATAACTATGATAAATATAATATATATAATAAATAAGATATAATTAATAAATATGATAAATATAATCCATATATCTAATATGTCCACTTGGTCAACTTGATCAACGTTGACAACTTTAGCAACTTTGTCAACTTTGTCAACTTCGTCAACTATGTCGATCATTTAGATCACATGACTTTATTTTAGCGCAGTCACAGATCACGACTTCAGCGCTTTGCGGTAGAACTTCACAGAAAATTTTTTGCGTATTTAGATAAATTAAAAGAATGCACTATATAATCACGTTATTGAATAATTAATAGGTTTTTTTTTGAAAAAAATGATATATACTTTGTAGTCCGGCTTGGAATCTTGTATCTTGTAACTATGATCGGAGGTTACAAGTTTGTAAAGATTTTTTTTTTTTTTTTGAAAAGAAATTCTAGTACTAATTTAATTACATTTCCATTCATAGCACCAATTATAATATCGACTTCTGAATCGAAAATTCCAAGTATATTTCGTTCCAGATGCTGCCTCACAACACAAATATACTTTGTAACAGGAACACAACCGTCACAATCGAAAAATAAATATATAGTAACGAGTTTGGTATATGATTCGATATCGTCATTTAAAACTTAGGTAACAATAAACTATCGATTCCACCACCAGTTGTAAACATTGCATCGAGTACCTTAACATTAGGATAATCAGGACAAGCTGTAGTAAACTAATACCTTTATGAATTGATATAGAATAGCGTTAACAATGTAAAATGTAGCAAATAAAATGGGCATCAAAGCTGACTGGTAATTTCAGATCAGAGTTTCTTTTTGATTATAATATCGAGAAAAATTAGTTAAAAATTTAAATAATTAATAATTGTATAAATTTAAAAAATTAAATCCCATAGGTTTTAAAAATGGTTTTAAATTTTACTAAAAGTGACTGTCGCTTTTCTTAAATTTTTTAAGAAAAATGTTATAAAAACCAATTATTTACTTCGACAATATATTTCGGGTTTCTTTGAGATATTCAAAAATGTGAATATATGTGTAAACTTGTTTTTTTGGTACAGATTTGTTGTTAATTGTCGAAATTTTTCATTAATATCATTTCTTGTCATAAATTACGCATTATCCTTTACCATTCTTTTTATTAAATGTTTTTTCTATGTTGGATCTTAAAACTATTTATTACTTAAGGCTTGAAGAATATACGAACAAATTTTTATTAAAAAGTCGTGTTAGTGAAAAATATATATATTTTTAAAGTAAAAATAACAATATAAATTAACAATTGAAATTAAATTGATCATGTGCCGCCTCAATTAACCAATCATCATGAATTTTAACTATGCTTATCTGAAAGTCTTCGTCAGCCTGACAGGTGACCCGAATTGACCTGTACCTTGTTTGGAGCTCTACCCATAACGTTGCATATGACTATACTGAAACATAATGTAATATGTAAGTGAAGTTCTTTGTTAAGGAGGAGGAGAAGAAGAATGAGAAGGATGAGAGGAGGATGATGATGAGAAGGAGGTAAAATTAAATTTTAAAATAAAATAAATAAGTATATAATAATTTAAATATTTGAAGTTAAAGATCAAATAATTTCTTACGTGCAACAAGTCTTTATATTGGCACGTCTGGTTTCAGCCACAAGAGAAGCTCAAATATAGGAATTTTACTGAGTATTCGCGATTGCTATGTTGTAATTTCGACATCTGCCTCTATTATTCTCGTCTTTAAATATAGGCTATTTCCTTACTAAGGCTTGAGAAAACTGAGCGATTAGCAAAAATTTTTGATCAAGTGACTGCAATAAAAAAAATAAAAATAAAAAATAAAAAAGAGTCATAGTTATTAAACATAGTGTTACCCGACTAAGATGAAAATGTCGTAACTTAAACCAGCCATTGTATAATTCGATTCGACCCGTAATTAAAGCGTAGGTACTTAAATTCCCATAAAATCTGCATATGATTATTTAAATTATATTCTGATGGGTTAGTTCAATAATAAATAATCCAACCTGACCTCTAAATTCGAACATCGTCAGGAAGTCCAATATATCTATATTAAAAATTTTAAATGTTAAGACTTTATATGACATTCAAATTCCCTTATATCATTGGCAATTTTAGCAAAATAAATTCTAAACTTAAAAACATTATTATGATAATAGTATGAAATTAATCACATAATTCGTATTATTTGCGTCATCTTCAAGATAAAATTATTCCAGATAATGACAATTAGTATTGAGAGTTTGGAGTTTGAAGAGCAATCGTTTTGGTTACTTCATCACAAATAAATAAAAAATGTAAAGTTTAAAAAGTTGGTACATAAAAAAATTTATTTTAAGGTATTTAAGCTTTATTATATCCCGAATACAAAGAACCGTTAGTATACATACTAAAAAAAATTTGTTAAATATATTTGACTTAGCGATTTATTATACATTCTGAACATTTCACATGATATAATATCGTATACTGTGTGACGTATAGGTTAAGTCGCGAAAAGGAAATATAAGCAGAAACTTGTATTTGAAAATTGTGTATCAATTATTCAATATCATTAATTATAACATTTGATTTTTTATCTTTCTCTTATTTACTCATTCATTAATTTTGAAGTCTTTGATTAAACTTGTTAGGTAAATATAGTATAAATTGGAGCCAGTATGATAAAAGAATAAAATGTAAACATCCAGTACCTATGTATCTTGTTGAACTTGCTGAATATTATACAAATTTCTGACATTATAACCCATAAATTATAAAAATATTTAAGAAATTTATGACAAAAGTTATATCGCGATGAAAGAAAAAAAGGTTAAAAAGTATCTTCAAAGTTACTACGTGATATCGGATAAATCAATTATCCAACACTTAAAACGTAAGGTAGCTAATTGATTTACCCAACATAATAGTTATTCGACACTTCGTGCCGAACAAATTTTATTAGTTAATTTTTAACAGGAAAAATGTACATTAAATTTGGCTTATACCAAATATATAATTAACGAAGACTATACAAAAATTTTCCCATTTCAATAAAAATAGTTTCCGTATTGGTTGTTTTTAAATTTTTTATATTTTAGACACTTAACAAAAATCATGAATAATATACTTGAAATGTTTGATTCAACACGTTATGTTACCATTCACTTTAAGTTTTGTTATATTTTTTAATATCGTAAAATCACAAATTCACTCTCCTTATATTAATGTCGTTATTATCTCATGAATGATTCCTGAAGAACCGTAAATCAATACAAATGATATTAAAGTAATAAAATAAAAGATCAAATGTACAGCAATAGTATAATCCAAATTCAGTAAATTTTAAATATACAACATTTAGGAAATTCTTCAATATTGTCACTTTACCTGAAGATTAATCATATTTGTAAAGTCGTACTTTAGTTCATCTTATATTAGTTCCAAACTTTCAACACGTATGTGATCCACTGTTCTTTCATCATGAAGAAAGATGCATTAGCGATATCCCATGTTCGTGAGACATATCCGCGTATGACAGTATAATATATTTTTTATAAATTGTGTTAAAATAATTACATTGTGGATGATTGGTAAATTTTAAAACGATCATTAACTACGTTCTTTGTAAAATTACTGGTTGTAAAAGATTATTAAGTTCGACATCAATCGTTCATAATTATGAGCTCACCTAACTTACTTTATTTGCTCGGGCTAATAGTTAAACTACAAGGTCGAAAGAAGTTGTCATTTATATAGCTGTATATATGATTCTTTTCTTGGTTCTCGTTTAATTGACTTAATTTAACCCATGCTATAACATATCATATTTTAAAATAGGTATTGGAATCATTTCTCGAATTAAATGAAATTCAAATGAAAAATCGAATCAATTTTTTGTGGCGCAATAAGTGAGGATATTATTTTTAACAATCCACCACCACCCTTCTGCCAAAATATTTTACGATCGCTGCATCCCAAAGCGATTAAACCCATTAAATAAAATAAAAGTTAAAAGATAAAAAAAGGAAATCGCCTTATCTATTTCAGAATCGATTTAAAACGAAAGAAGACCTAAAGAAATAAATGTTCAATTAAGCTATAAAAGGCGGAATGGTAAAATATTCGATCAGTAAGGTCTGAAGAAATAATACTAACCGAAACAACGAGAAAAAAAAATCGTGTTCTAAAAGTAGAAAACTAAAAAACGATGTTCTTAATGAGAAATCTACTATAAATCAATCGATGGACATAATGGAAATAATCGAACCCGTGAGAGGAGATTTTATAAGAAGAAATAAATATAAATTAAAAAAGCCAAAGTTAAATCAAAATAAATAATGAAAAAATGAAAAAACGAACCATGAGAAAACACTTCCTATTATTTAATCAACGCAACCCGAAACCGAAAGAGGGGAAACCAAATCGAATCGTCAAAAAAAAAAAAAAAATATCAAAAATAATCGAAGAAAACGTTTGCCTATTTAATTAATAAATCGAACCCCAAAATAAAAACCAATTTAATTACTTTATTTCCTAAAAAGCAAAAAAAATAAAAGATATAATACAACATATAAACATTAATATAAAAAAAAACCCCCAAAAATATAGAGAAAAAGAAATATGAGCCTGAATTAAAGAGTTAAAGAAAAATCTTTAGCAAATGATTTTTTGATTAAAAAAATCGATTAGTTTAGATGAAACGAAAAAACTATATATTATATGAAAGTTTGAAAGATGCGTATTATTTAAGTAATAAATTGTTTACACATATGAACGGTTCCCCCTAACAAATATAACGACTCTATCTAATATATCAAATAGATCAACGATGACCACCACTTTGTCATTATCCACTTCGTTAATCATTTCTAATCACATGACTAGTTAGGCGCAGTCACGGATCACGGCTTCAGAAACGTCTTGAGTATATTGCCATTGTTTCTGGAACGAATTAGTAGAATAATCTTTATTATATTTGATTTTATAGTATTTTATTTTATATAAATATGTAATTTTTACACAAGCAAAAGAGAATATTTATCAAATATTACAGGTAATTATTTTTATTAATAAATTAATTATTATAATTAAATATTAATATATTAAAATAATTATAGGAAGCAACTAGTTTATTTTCATTATCTTGTATTTTGAAAGTAACTCGAGATAGGGATTTAGGATAAACTAAGAGTTCAATAAAGGAACTTATAAATTCATTTGCTATTACCTTTTGTCGTGTCTCCATATAGCGTGATTGTGATAAAGTCTTGTATTTAATTCAACGTATCGAATTAAAAGTTAATCATTTTAGTTTACAGATACCAAACTAACAGCCTTATATTATTTTCTTTAAAATACCTTTATTATTGTTATTTTGAAAAAGTTGTTCGTTTTGCAGCTTGAAATTTTACTAAAATCATCCCAACTGTAGTTAAATTTTACATTTTTCTTAGATGAACAACCACAACAAAAAATTTTGTGCAACAAATTTTACAATATGAGAAGAGGACTTTTAGGAACAAAGTGTACAAGTTTTTTGTTCTTGATCTAATCAGATCTAGGTATTAAGAAACAAAATATTGTTTAATTAAGTAAAAAATATATATACTGTATATAAATTGAACCTTAATTCGCAAATTAAGAATCAAGCATAAAGTATAAAGCATATTCATGGAAAAAGTCCGTGTACAACACTGGTAAGAGATGTAGTCACAATGTGTTTAAATGTAGATATATTTCAAGAGAAGCTTGAATGAAAAAAGTATTTGAGGTTGACTTATTTAAAAGTATTAAAAAAACATCATACGCAAAACACATGACATTATTTCTAAAATGAAATTACTGACTTTGTATATTCCAAATCATTATTTGATATGACTTTAATTTACATAATATAACTAGGAAACGGGAACCTTTCTACTCCGAAGCATAATTTCAATAACAGAACATATATAAAATGCGATTTAAAATGTTATTTTTCTTAAAACGGCAGGTACGAAAACGTGATTTACAAACTATTAAAATTAAATTGGAACTTTAAAAAATTGAATTAAAATCATTAAATTTATTATCAAAAAATAATATTTATAAAATTATGATGTTTTTTAGGTAAAATTAACAAAATTTTTTAATATTATTAATAAAGTGATTTAGCGAATGAATTTTAAATAATATTTTAAAATATAAAATATCGTTAAACCTATAACATTATTTTGTTTTGATTTTTTTTTTGTAATTAAATCAATATAAAAGCTAAATATTTATAGCAAATACAGAATTTAAATTATTTAAATGAATTTTATTTTTATAAACATATGATGATAATAATATTGTCAATAATATGATTGCAATTTATGCACCAGTACATTTCACTTTCGACGCTTCTGTCACCTTACGATCAGAATCAGGCTTGCATACATTTTATCTAATCCTGCCCTATTAGGTCCTTTTGCTTCTATTTGTTGCAACATCTCGAACAAACGGTATCATATAAAAAATAAAATAATTTACAACTTTAGCAAATTATTATTTAAACATACATTTTACGGTATATTGAGAAATATTATAATCGCGATTACCCAAATATTAAGTAGATGTGAAGTTCCAAAATAATTACACGGTCACATATGATAAATATATATTGGCCATGGAGTAATTTTCCGTAATAATCTTTGAAACCCGTGAATTTATGGTAAATAATATATGGGACCTTGGCAATAGAAAGGGGAAAACTGCCGGAAAAAATCAAGTTTACTTTTAAATACCAAATTAGATTTTTAGGTCAAAATATGTTGAGTTTTTGCATTATCACAATTTTTATTTTTCCCCTTTCAATTGCAAAGGTCTCATATCAGGTTATTTCCATATGCAAATGGGCATTTCGCAATCTTGCATGGTCATTGGTTGACCATCTTCTGGTATGGCTCGCGTTGTGGTATTTCGTCGTCGGGGATTTTTATTTTATTTTTATTTTTTTGGTTATTTATTTTGACAGGTTCGATCTCAGCAATTGAACGATTTCCCAACCAGAAATAGATCCCTTTCTTTAGGATCGCTTCCACAAGTAAGTGATAAGTTACTTTTTTTGTTATTTACTCAATATCTTTTCATTTAATTTTGTATGCCTTGCCTCCCTTGTTTATTAGATATTGTTAATGACTTTTATAGGTTATCTTATATTGCACAACTTATGTTTGTAAGCAATTTTTAACGATAAGATAACGAGAAATTTATTAATGTGTGATAAAATTCCGTTTTTTTTGCGCTTTCCTTAATCTCAATAACGAAATCAGTTGAAAGGTTTTTATTGAATTTCGAATCCAACCAATATTAATCTTTGAATAGTTCTAAAATCGCTTCAGAATAAATAGATATCGCTGAATTCTATTAGTGGCTAAAACTCTACTCAGACCGTCTGAAAAAATATTAGAAAAAAATCACAGCAATTTTGTAATAATTGGTATAAGTAATATATATTCTAATACAAATATCAAATAAATATAAATTTGGTTTATTTAATTACCCGCCAACGTTACCCCATTAAATAATGATATGATATATATGGTGTCATACCTTATATCGCACCTGAAATATTTAATGGCGCCAAGTTTTCAAAAGCATCTGATGTTTATAGTTTAGGAATGATCATGTGGGAATTAACAACTGGTTGTAAACCTTTTGCTGACGTTGAGCATGATACCGACCTGATTTGTAAAATCATTGATGGAAATCGGCCTGAAATTACTCCAGATACTCCTGAATGTTTTATAGATATAATGAATAGATGCTGGGATTCTGATCCTTTAAAAAGACCTTTTATAGCTGAAATTATGAAACGATTGACAATTGGTTAAATAGGAAAATAAATACTGAACAATTTGAGCAAGCCGAAGCAAAGAGAATAGAATTGATACAATTAATGAAATTGGGTCCCGAATATTGTGAAAAACCTCATCCAAAAGCGATTTATACAAGTAGATCGTTAAACACTATAATATCTAAATGTTCATCTATAAATTCAATCTCGACAGGTGTGTAATTACTTACTATCAAGTTGGATTAAATGACTCATTAAAATTAATCTTTAATAAACTATTTTTAGAATATGTATCGCGAGAATATGAGTTTGATATTCAAAGGTATTACAATCTATATAATAAAGTTAGCTATTAATTATTTATATACATTTATTTATTTTTTTTTATCATGCTTAGATCGATTACAAACTCCGATATTCAAATTTCTTCAAATATTCAGCATACAAAGGCAATATATATCAATAAATCGCCTAAAAAACGAAATAATGATGTATTACAACTTGAATATCAATATAATAATGGTAAGTTTTAACATTTGTTTTTATTAACATTTATTATTAGACAAAATATTTATATTTTCTTTAATAAATGTAAAAGGAAAACATTTTAAAATTGGTAATGACGAAAATTTGGAATTAAACTCGGAAGACGTGTGCATTTCCGATCAACATAAGATTGACAACCTTTTTTGAATAAACATCAACTTTAACATAACATTACGTAGGATGTATTTAACTTAATACATTTATTAATATATAAAATATACCAAATTAATTACAGTATAATAAAATGAAGTGAAAATTATTTTCTTAAACAAATCATAATTTCGTATTTTTGAAGTTTGAATAATTTTTAATCAATAAAATAAAGGGTGACAACGCAACGTTAATTCTAAAATTATATCTTATACTATTCCCAATAGGCTTTACTATTATTTTGTATGTAAATACTTACCAAAATTCAATATTATTAACTATTTTTTTTTATTGATTTTCTCAATATAAGATCTTTAAATTTGTAGCATATAAATAAGAGCGTAAAGAGATGATTATATGGGACCTTACAAAAAATAGAAAGGGGAAACTGCTGGGAAAATAAAAATTGAGTTGTTACTAGATCTCGGCCCGAGAGTCATATTCGGCATTAAAAGTTAATAGTTTTTTTCCGGAAGTTTCACCATTTCTATTGCAAATGTTCCATATTATTAATTAAATTATATGCTGTCTTTTAACGATAAAATCTTATTTTCCATATAAAATTTCTTTTTCAATTCGCGAAAATATTTATCATTAGAATCCAAAGATACTTATAAATAGCATATTGTATTGTGCAATTATGAACAAACTATTTGAATTAATCTCAATTTTTTTAATTAAATTAAAAATTTCGACTTTAATTATTAAGCAATTGTTTTCGATATATCAATTAATGGTCAACCTCAACACAATTTGCAAACTGAAAATAATATTGAAGAACATTTATGTAATAGTTTCAAAGAAAAATAATAAAATTTTGAGTGATTTATAAACGTACAGTATTTCTACACTTACCTGGAAAAGTAATTGTTGAATTAAAATTTCGTAATATAAATATAAAAACATTTATATTATTAACTAATATGGTAATAAGTAACATTTAAACGGTGTAATCTTATTTGTATACGCGATAGAATAACTGACGACCTCATTCAAATATAAATTCGTTAGAATGTACATAAAATCTTTGAACTTCGATTTTAAAGTGCTATAATTACAATTTATTAGCAAGCATTTAATAACAAAAGCAAATTTCTGGTCCTCTTATAATGAAATCAATATTAGTCAACAACTTTTGGAGGGTTATTTTTCGTCCAAAATTTGGACATTTGTGATAAATAAAATAAAATTCAACAATAAAATGTATCAAGATATCGAATTGCGATTTACTCATGTTGGGAAATTACGTACGTATTGTTGATAGAAAGGTTTCTAAAGTGTGCGAAAAGGAGGAAAATAATGACGGTAATTACGAAGTCGTGAATGTTATTTTCAGAGACTCTGGATAGAAAAAGATGATTTATGTTGAATAATATTTTCAAGCTACAAAATATGAGGAATTTGAGAACGTTCAATTTTAGCCTGATTATCTCAGAGTCAACTTGCAAGTGAATTTACCGTATGAAATAGGATTAGTTGCTTGATCTATTGTTAAAAAATAAAAAGATTATTCATATAATGTTTTTCTTAATTATTTTTTTTGGTTTGCAGATCAATTATATGGCCTTCGGAATAAAATGGTTGTCGATGGCAAATTAAAATATGAGAATTTTGTGAAAATCCCAAATCCATTACTATACTGATAGTTTCTTGAAGAGTCTGCCTAATACAAATTAATCCTCTAATGATTTCTATTAACTGATCAGAAAAAATGTAGTCATCTGATTCATTATATGGAAATTCAAGAATGAATGTAATAATTTGCGATTTGACTAATAAAATCACCATTTCTATCCCTATAGAAATTTATTTCGTTAGGAAATTTATCCATGATGATGACTTAATGAAAAAGGCAAATTTAAGTTTACCATAAGCATGAATCAAAATGTGCTTGGCTAATAATTTTTCAAAATCGTTCCTTGTCTTACAACAATATAACATTTTTTCTCATGCGTCCTTAGAAAATTAAGTTTTATACGGTTCTTTCGTGCATGTTCTTTTACCGCTGATGATTTGTCCATCGAACAATTTGTAATCTCACCAAATATAATTTCCCAAATTATAGATTTAAAAATAAATCCATGTATATCTGGTTTTTTGCAGGGTTGAACTACGCTTCCATTTGTGTTGCTTTGCTTAAATTAGAATCCCTAATAAATTATTATTTAATAAATTTCTTACATTATAAGAATCAAGTTTAATTACAATTCATAAGAAAGACTGTAAAATCCCAATAAAAATTTTTATAGGTCGATTAAATTATGTGACCAAGTTGATTCATTGGATCGTAATCAGTTTCGAAATTTTGCTTATTATTTCTATTTCTAAACTCCAGGAACTAAGATATCAATGCTCGTGTAGCGAGAAAGAGTTGAAAGAAAGGTGAATTGTTATATTCATGGGATGCCTTTGTTTTTGCTTTATATAATATATTAATGTATATTTCAAGTCCTTCAGGAAGCGCTATGTGGGGTATTTTCTCATAAACTACGATTTTCTCGTTTCCATAAAATAAGGATATTAGTTCTTTGAGAAAATACAATATTAAAGAACTACAGTCAGGTTAGTTAAGTTTATAAAATTTTAGCTTAAAAGCTTTTATAGGGAAAATGCCTAATTTGAAAATATGGATATAATTATTTGAGCAGGGCGGACAGACCAACAAATTTATTAAGTTGTATAGTTCGCTTACGCTCTGGACTAACTAAATTATCATTACGGTTCATTTATTTAGACAATATCAAAGTTTTTTTCTAATATAAATTTTATCTAAAATATTTGTTTAAGCATTTTCATTTCTTTCAATAAATTTTTTATTGATTTAAACAAATGGTTTTATACAATCTTGCAAATTAATATTATATTGTTTAAGAGATAAAATGTATAAAATGGGAAATGAATATGAAAAGGAATAAAAGTTTATTCACAAAAAATTAATAAATTTCGTATTTGAAATTATATATTAAATAGAAATAAGCGTGTAAAAAAAACAATTTGAATATTATTTTCTTTAAGTTTCTTAAAGCAAGCTGAGATTGTTAATATTAATATTATATAAAATTATAAATCATTAAAATATTAGAAGTTTTCATTAATCTTACTTTTTTTTTTTGTAAATTATTTTTTACGACATTGTATTTCAAGTTTAAATGAATATAATTATAGTCACAAATTTATCGTCGATGCTTTTTAAATTATGTGAAAGCTTATCATAACTTTACTCCTCATTAAAGAATGGTTATGAAGAAGGTTAAATATTTAGGTAATAGTACAGGAACAGGAAAAGGAGTTATTCGATTTGGCAGGAGGTTTTAAAGATTTAGGTCGGATAATCGTTAAGAAATTGGGTACATTTGGTAAGCTATTTATTTTAGTCTTAAAACATTCGAGTGCCGTTAAGGAGTTGGGTAAAGTTGGTAGGATAGTTATTGGAGTATTAGAGCAATAAAGTTCCGATAATGAGTTTGGTAAAGTTGGTAAGATATTTATTTTAGTCTTATGACAGTCGAGTACCGTTAAGGAGTTGGGTAAAGTTGGTAGGATAGTTATTCGAGTACCATGGCAATAAAGTTTTGTTAAGGAATTGGGTAAGTTTGGTAAGCTATTTATTTTAGTCCTATAACACCAGAGTATAGTTAAGGAGTTGGGTAAAATTGGTAGGATAGTTAATGGAGTATGAGAGCAATTGAGTTTCGTTAAGGAGTTTGGTAGAGTTGGAAGGATAGTTATTAAAGTATCAGAGCAATTAAGTTTCGTTAAATGTTTGGGTAAAGTTGGTAGGAAAGTTATTGGAGTATTAGAGCAATAAAGTTCCGTTAAGCTATTTAATTTAGTCTTATAACAGTCGAGTACCGTTAAGGAGTTGGGTAAATTTGTTAGGACAGTTATAGGAGTTTCATGGCAATAAAGTTTCGTTAAGGAGTTGGGTAATGTTGGTAAGTTATTTATTTTAGTCCTAAAAAACCAGAGTATAGTTAAGGAGTTGGGTAAGGCTGGTAGGAAAGTTAATGGAGTATGAGAACAATTAAGTTTCGTTAAGGAGTTGGGTAATTTTGGTAGGATAGTTATTGAAGTATCAGAGCAATTAAATTTCGTTAAGGAGTTTGGTAGAGTTGGTAGGTTAGTTATTAGAGTATCAGAGCAATGAAGTTCCGTTAAGGAGTTGGGTAAAGATGGTAAGTTATATATTTTAGTCCTATAACACCAGAGTTCCGTTAAGGAGTTGGGTAAAGTTGGTAGGATAGTTATTAGAGTATAGGAGCAATCAAGTTTAGTTAAGGAGTCGGGTAATGTTGGTAGGATAGTTATTGGAGTATTAGAACAATTAAGTTTCGTTAAGGAGTTGGGTAGAGTTGGTAGGGTAGTTATTAGAGTATCAGAACAATGAAGATAAGTTAAGGAGTTGGATAATGTTTGTAGGATAGTTATCTTAATTTCATAACAATGAAGTTCCATTAAGGAGTCGGATATTGTTGGTAAGCTATTTATTTTAGTATTATAACACCTAAGTACCGTTAAAGAGGTGTGTAAGATTGGTAGGTTAGTTATTGGTGTATTAGAGCAATCAAGATAAGTTAAAGAGTTGGGTAAAGTTGGTAGGATAGTTATTGAAGTATCAGAGCAATTAAGTTCCGTTAAGGAGTTGGGTAGAGTTGGTAAGCTATTTATTTTAGTATTACAAGTAATTTTAGTTAGTTTTCGATATCTTTGCAATCCTCCTAAGGCATTAAATATGTCATCCTTATTAAATTCCGTAATCGTTAAACTTTCAATAGTATCATCATAAATAATATCTGATACTTCAATAGTTGACTCTAATTCTTCTACATTCATCAGACTAAAATTTTGAGATAATTCCTCCGATAATGATACATTACTATTCATTTGGTCATTTACCTGATCAAAATTTGAATAATTAGAGATAATTCACCATGTGATGTATTAGAAGAATAAAGTTGTAGTTCTGGTGATTGTTGAAGATTTGATTCAGTATTATTCGTTTGGATATCTTCTGTTCTATTGGTTATTGTAACGATTGCATTTAATTTTTCAACCACCTGATTTATTAATGGACGATTATCTGGATCATTATCCCAGCATTCTAAAACGTAGAAATATATTAATCAAAACCATTGAAATAGTAATTAAAGTTGACATATTAATATATTTACCGGTATAAATTTTCGCATACTCTTTAGGTGTACCAGGAATGTACTTTTCCCTAAGTTCTTGCGAAATTTCTATTGCTAAACTAATGTCATATTGCTCATCTTCAACATAAAAAGGAGGATTACCGCTTGATATCTCCCAAAAGAGCACGCCAACACTGTAAACGTCGCTCTTTTCATTTAGTTTAAATTGTGATGATGTATTGTCACCTCTTTGCTTGTTAAAAAATTTTGGGTCAACATAAGGAATTACTCCAAAAACTTTTTGCTGAGTAGTTGCAACAGCTTCAATTCTTTTCGATAAACCAAAATCAGCTAGTTTAATAATACCTTGATGAATTAATATATTACCAGAATGCTATTATAGAGATATATGAATTATAGCAACAATGATAAACAAAAAAGATAGATATTAAGCAAACTTACCAAATCACGATGCACAATTCGTTCTTTATGTAAACACGACACAGCACTTGCCAACTGAAATGCAAAATTGTATTTATCTCCCCATGAAAGCTTATCAAAATTATCTTTCAAATAGTTTTTAAGTGTACCGCCATCTGCATACTCCACAACTAACCAATACTCATTCAATTGATTTTCTAATTTTTTTTTTTAAAAAAAAATAATAATATAAGCATATATTAAAAATGATTTAAACCAAATATAAAATTCGATATATAAACTTTATTATGAAGATTTACCTTGATTGTTAGTTAACCCACAAAAACGGATAATATTATCATGAAAATCCACTTCTCGTTGAATTTCAATCTAAAATTATTTCGAATATAAATTTAGGTTAGTTATAAACGATTTTAAACTAAACAGACTGAAATAGACCGTATTGTAATTACCTCACGAACAAGTGCTTTCATAGTGGTGTTGTCAAAGTTATGAAGCGATTTTAACGCAAGACGTTGCTTTAAAACTTTCCAATTTGCACGATAAACTTTTCCAAAGCTGCCAATGCCAATCTCTCGAATATTACTAAAATGTTCGTATTCATAATACTTAATGTGTTTTCGTGAGATAGATTCTTCGATCCAGTTAACCCACTCATCCGAATTGTTGGTAGGTTGCATTTTGATTTACTCAATTTTTGTAAAAATAAAATTCTTGGAGGAAAGAAAAAAAAAAAAATGCAGGAGACTATAGTATGTAACGTTTTAGAAGAATCGAAAATCACGAAATTAAGAGCAGGTCATCATTAAGACAAAATATTAACTTCTTCGATATTGGTTTTTCTATTAAACCTGGTATTGCTTTCATTAATCTTTAAATCCGTTCCGATCAAAATTTGCCCTATTCATATTCCAACGTAGAATATAACCATCGATCCAAGTAGCTTTATAAATTTTACTAAATTCGTTGTCGACACAAAATTTTATATCCTTGAATTGATCATAGGGAATAAATTCAATAATATTACCTTCGGTATTCATTTGTTTATCCCTAATAAAATCATCAACTATTTTACTTCCGCTTGGCTTACATAATCTGTAACAAATTTGGCAAATCTCATGATTTTTAACTCTTCTTTTTTTTACATCGGGGACATTTCTTATATGTATTTCCTTCCAAATTTGGTTTATCTTTATTGTGTGCTGATGTAACTGTCATTGTGCCATTTGTTGTAAAATTAACTATTTGTTCCATGATATCAACAATTTTTTTTTTTTTCGGTTTTTCCCCTTTATTTATCCATGGAAAACCTCTTGACGATCATCACATTGCCTGTTTTTGTTTCACAATTCTAAGATCTTAATAATGCATATTTAACAATAAAAATATACTCCGTCGGATGCCGACTTCTACATAAACAGGTTATTTATGTTGTGCCCAATGAAAGGAAATGAAGATCTGTCCGGTTTAAGAATTTCTATTTTGTGTAACAGAAATAAAAAAAATGAATTTATTACACTTTTAACCTCATAAAGAAGCTCATAGTATTTGTCAAAATTTAATTTTATTTAATAAATTTATTGTATAAAAGATATTTCACGTGATATTTGTCGATAACGAATAATTTCTCATTTCTAAATATCAAAAATAATTATTATATCAATTATGTATGTAATTATATTACATTTAGTTTTTTTAATTATTTTCGTTTAATTAATTATTTCTATTAAATTAGCTATATTCGTTATATTTGTTTTATATGGAAAAAGTAAGTATTTAGAATCTTTGTATAAAATCCTCAAAAATTCGCCTTGATTAAAGTAGAATTGACGAGTCTTAGGAAAAGACATCCGAAACCTTGGTTTATAAAAGTTCTATCCTTACCTTTCAAACCTTTATTGTGTCTTCATATAGACTTGAATATAATAACCAACTACATAAAAAAGTCTTATTAAGTAAAAGGTTGCTTAAATCTTACTTACGACGGGCCTGAGTTAGAATAAATTCGTTATATGAAAAAATGAAAATTTTGACAAATATTCATAAGAAGAAGGTATAATATTTGTATATAGTTATACTTTTCATCATAAATGTTTTTCAGAACAAAATAATAATTTAAAAAATTCTATAAAAAAGGTGTTTTTATCTTTAATGTCTAAATTTTAAATTATATATATTTAACCATAATAATGTATAAAATTGTATAGTATTATTAATTTCATTATTCAAGAAAACTAGCGGTTTTACTCGGGCAATGCCCCGAGGGTTCGCTAACGCGAGGTGAAATAGATGTTAAAAACTTAATTTTAAAGTTGTTGCATATACAGTATATAACAAAGATATAATCTTCTATATCTCTAACCCTATCCTAATTCTAACTTTAACTCGTAATTGTTGTAATTTCTATATTATTATTATTTATTTTCAATTTTTAATGATAAATTTATAATAATTGATTTTTTTTAATTTTTAAATAATTTAAATGTAATTTAATTTATTTTCTGTTTTCTTAATTTTGTATTATATTCTGTAAAACTTTTTTTTTTAATTTTTAAATTTTAATAATTTTAATTTTTTAATTTTTAAAATCGCGGGATTTAGTTTTTAAATTCTTTTAATTATTTTTCTATAATTTTATTAATGCTCTAATTGATTTTTATTAGTGTGATTTTTTATGGTAATTAATTTTAAATTCCAAATTTTTAATATTCGCAATTTATTTTTGTTTGTTTTTATTTTTTTAATTAATTATTTTATTTTGAATTAGAATTATCTTTATATAATTTTCTTATATTTTTCAATCCCAGAATTTAAATTTAGTTTGAATTTCGGTGAGATTGCTCATCACGTCATGGGAATAACCTGTCACAAAAGCATGCGGTTAAAAAAAAAGTCTAGCGAAGATAAAAACAAGTTTACCGTTCAAGAACTTGCCCATGTTTCATAATATTTTGTGGACTATTCTTGAAGTATGCTGAGCCCGAAAAGTTAGATGTTAATATATCTAAAACTACAAACCTAGATGTTTTTGCAAGCATTGATACAAAAGAAGTTGAAGCATTAAAATTGTTGAACCTCAGAGCTAGTATTCTCCTTTAAGGTCAACAACTCCTATCAGAATTAAACCACTAGTTTTTTCGATGCAAGTAGTCTGATTTGGTCAGTAAGCAAATAAATTTACCAAATATTAAATTTTCCCTATTTGCATTTCAAGTGAAACATAATTTATAATCTACAGTAGGGAGGAGTGCAGAATTTAAACATACCAAATAGAAGTTTGAGAGTTAGCCATACCATATTTATTTTGATCACCAAGGGTCAACAAAAAAATAGAGAACACGCATCACACAATTGCATGTAGTGAGTTTTATACAATAATGTCAAAATAACTTATTTTCATTCTACTCAGAATAGAAAAGCTTATTTGATTGGAAGATTAAAATATTACCACTTTGATTGCGGTGATATTACAGGAATTCAATCTGTAGAGTTTCGCACAATTGTCCCCAGCATTTAATGATGAAGAACTGGACAAAATTTTTGAACAACAATGCAGTTTTGATAAAGTTAATAGTAATAAAGCTATGACTCGAGAATTTATTTAAGTCATATGGACCTTTGTAATAGAAAGGAGGGAATCTTCCGAAAAAATCAATTTTACTTTTATATGCCAAAATTTGATCTTTAGGTCAAAATATGTTCAGATTTAACATTAACTCAATTTTTATTTTTTTCTAGCCGTTTCCCACTTTTCTATTGCAAAGGTCCATATCTTTTAAAGACAGCATTACACATCCAAGAGCATTAATTTTATTTTGTGGCTGAAGAAATATACTTCTCTTTATTGTCTCTCGCTAATAGAGCATGCTGGGTTGGAGAAAGAGTTATTTATTAGGGAAAATTTGTATTTTCTTTCTCAGTAATCTTTATATCCTTAATTTCTTTGTTTCCGCGATATTTTAATATTTAATTTAATTATTGCAATTTTAACGAATATGACTTAGTATTTAGTGTAAGGTATATATTGTATACCAAGCAAATAGTACTTCCGAAATTAAAATAAATATTGATGATTTGATTGGTTAAAAAAATAGAGCCGATCATCATTTAAATCAAAAAAACCTGTGCTATTTCTTCACAGTGTTGAGCTGATTGGTTAAATTTTACCATTGATTAAGCAATCAAGCAAGTATTTCCTTTTTTCCATTTTGTGCCATGGTTTTTCAGCATGACTATCGCCAGCTGGTTATTATATAATACAAATTCTTATAGCAAATAAAAATGTCAGTATGTTCAAATGCAAATAATATTCAATATTTACAATCTTTAATTTTCCCTCCATCAAATGTAAGAATACAACACCGGCTAAGACCTAAAACAGGACAGATGTTTTCCCATTTTTGGTGATGGGGATGTTCATAACTCTTTTAAATAACTTTCGCAACATTTCGCTTTATTGTGGTTGTTTACATCCAACTTTCATTTAAATTCCTCAAAATGCAACGTCTATATGGAAATAAACAGCTAATGCATTATATGTAACAACTAGCAAATGGAGAAGGAATACGAGTATTAGAGAAGCACATGAAGTAAGTCAAGTGTCTTTAGTCAATTTTACTGATAGATACTTGGAGGCGTTAATAGACTTAGAACACAAATTAATTACAAGCTAGAGCTAAACCTTTTTTTTTATTCATGATAGAAAGAGAAAAAGATATTGCTCAAGCACCGATCTCCATCTTAATTCAATTGATCACCAACTAATCACATTGAGGGAGATGCATTGGAACGCTAAATCCGCCCAATTGATTTTTCGTTTATCTTATTTAGCAATAATATATTTTTATGCGAAATTAGATTTCTGTATCAGAGTTTATGAGTCATCGAAATAAATTAACCATTGCATTGTATGATTTAAAATTAAATTGGAAGTTTGTCGTCATGTGATTTACTGAAAATTTTAACATCACTTTTATTTTGTCATATTCTTGAATTATCAAATCATTGCATGTATTACTTTTCGCTAGAATTATGGATTTTACAGCTATCTTAAATATTAATTAAAAATATTTAAGAAGCCGACAATGCTAATATAATGGAATGATCCTTTAAAAAAAAGTATATGATATGAACAAAGTAATTTTCTTTTATTTAATCAGAAGTTTTTTTAGTTCATTTTATCTTTAACTAAAATAGAAATTTGTACAATTACAAATAAAAACAAAAGTATTTG
The DNA here is from genome assembly GCA_910591825.1 of Funneliformis caledonium. NCBI lineage: Eukaryota > Fungi > Glomeromycota > Glomeromycetes > Glomerales > Glomeraceae > Funneliformis > Funneliformis caledonium. Next base: position 50,042 of record CAJVPQ010000016.1, read on the forward strand.
AGACTGTTAATATATTCTTCTAATGACCAAGAAATAAAGATATTTATATTTTAGAGTGATTAGTGCAACGACGTTTAAAGATCGATTGTGGCTTGATCTTATTGTCAGCTGTTTGGCCTTTGTTAAACCTTATGAGGAAATCACCAATTTCAATTTTATGTCCAATTACTTTTGAATTTACAGAACAAAATGAACTCACCACGAAGTATCCAAAAATTACTGATAAAGTTGAACCAAAAAATGAATTCCTTAAACACGGAGATATTAAGTCTTATTTCAAACCATGGACCAATAAATACATTCTCGTTAGATCATACGAAAAGTTCAGATTCCAATCCGACTATTATAATTTGGGACCTGCCATTTCAACAAATGCAATAGTCAAATTATATTGTTGGATTCTATGAAAAAGTGTTTCACCTACAAAATGAGTTGTGGTTGTGGTATTCCAAAGGTTACACTTGTTGGTACCTTAGAAGATTGGCTACACCTTCAAGAAAAGGTCGCAAAACTTCGTGGGTTAGGATTGGAACTTGATTTTTGGTTGGACAGATTGGAACCAGTGGTTTCTCTATTTGTTGCCACCTATAAAGGAAACCTTGACGTAGACTTTTAGAGCATGATTATTTACAAGATTCCTTATCTTAGTGGAGTGCTGATTCCTTGCTATGATGGATTGGTATGCGCTTTGTTTCCATATAATGAGTCAAGATATAAACTTACGTAAAATGCTATGTCCCTCCACAATACCTTCTGGATTGGTGACCGTTCCAGTTAAAGTGAGTATTGGGAAAGAAGACTTCAAATTGAATCTCTCCGCAGGTTTTTTGTGTGCTAGACAGGATATTATTGATGAGTATGTCATTTCACCTGCTATTGGCTGGCGTGTAACTATGCTTAAAGTTCGAAATATGTTGTTGCCTGGTTCCATAAATATGCAGCCTTTTTAAAATAAAACAACTTAAACTTATATTCCATAAAGATAATCGTTAACCTTAAGCATAAATGTCCCCTCAAATTTACTGTACATGAAAGTGAAAATGTTAATTATTGTCATAAAGTCTAAGACACCGAATAAATAAAAAAAGTAAAAAGATATCAAATTAAAATTTTGATTCATCTTTACTTGCATAAACGCATTTTTATTCTTTTAAAAAAAAAAAAAAAAAAAAAAATTTCAATATTTGTACGACCAAATTTGTATTTTTAATAGAATTGTCACCACAGTTTCCTAATTAGTCATCGTGGATTTTTCCTTTTTAAAATAATTACCACATATACTGAAAATCTCGAAATCTGTTTTGACGATATTGGACGTTCTATATAACATTTACATTAATTTATTATTAAAATTAATTTGTTTTGTGATAAAACAATAATATATAAAAAAGGTAAAGTTTAAATATCAATAAATTGCGTTAACTATAATTCATTCAATCAAACTTCATATACATAACATTGAGCTTTTAACAACTTTTTAACGTAGTTTATTAGGTTTCTTCCATCGAATCCTTCAAATAATCAATTTGTAACAATTGATAGTTTAATTCCTCTCGTTCTATATTCAATTTGTTTCAAGGTATTCTGTCAATTATTTGAATTCTATCACTTATTTTATTATCTTATTAGTCTTTTATTTATATATAAGCTGGGGATTATTCATTGGTAATTCTCTCAAGGAAGAAAAGAATTCGGGGATATTCAAGCAACAATGTATTGTCCATAATGCTCGTTCGTCGTTCACAGCGATACCTAACCAAAGACATTCTGTTAGAATATATTTAATTTGGATTCGACTTCATACCATTTGAATTTTATATTGTGTTGAATTAACTTCTCATCTTGATAAGTTAATATCCTAACGGAATTGTTGAAATAATTTTACAATCGTTGAATAGAAGTAAATAAGTTATATAATCAATAGGAGAATTTCTGTCCATTTTACGCAAAGATTGGTCGATCATATGACTAACGTGATTTTTAATACAACAAAATATAAAAATCTACCGCTATAGGATTCGAGATTATAAAATATAAAAAAAATTTGGTTTATTGCTATAATCTTTCATTTTCGTTTCATCCTTATGAAAAGGTATATTTAACGATAATTGGTGAAACTTAAAACTGTCTCATTTTATTACATATGAAATGATTTTTAGAAATAATACATTTTATTCTTAAAATGGATAAAAACAAGTGATCTATGGAATATCTGATACAGCCTTTTATTGAACTATAAATATCATTGTAAATAAAATAATAGCAATTTCATTAAAAAAATTAAAGAAATTATGTTTATTTTATAATTTTCCCGTATTTTTGAACTATCATAATAGTAAATTATTACATATGCAAAAAAATCTATATCATTCATAACATAAAGAAGTTAACAAATATTTGAATCATATTCCGTGACTATTACTGGATGATTTAAATTATCAACGTTGATTGTGGGGATTCATTTGAGTGGTGCCTAAGTTGATTATTGGTTCGTAAGAAATCTGTACGACTCGATATTTTATCAAGAAATAAAATTCCATTCACTAGTGAGAGCTTCAAATCCAATGATTTATTGCATATTTAGACAATTAATAGTTATTCGGCACGAAGTGCCGAATAACTATTATATTGGGAAAATCAAATTTGATTCCCAATATTATTAG